>JAPYYW010000750.1:0-41856 GCA_030522545.1 Cremastinae sp. A BG-2022a
AATAAATTCTGTCTCAAGAAATTTCAACTGATGATTTTACATTTAGTTAACACATAAGGACAAACTTTTGAATATACTGTCTCGGTTGTACTACCTTAAATCATATGGTAAGGAGAAAAATGAAGATAAAAATTTTTTTATTTGACAGTAACGACAAATTTACCTGTTTCGGTAAAGCCAAGTTAAAAAATTATGTTTAAATTGAGCGTTAAAATTAAATAAAAATAAAAATAAAAATTAATGTTTAAATTAATAGTTTATGCAAATTTTGAACAAAATCTTATGCGATTTTACGACACAACTATATTAAAATACTTACCGATAGTGTTCACGTTTGCGTGGATATTTTCTGTAATATCGCGATCTCTTTATCAAGTTTCTTGGCATCTGAGAGTCGAACGGTCGCGATTCAATTTCTTCAATTTCCGCGGTAAGGGGCATTACGTCGAGCAACATGAGGGGCGATTTCCAAGAAGGTTGCTCCAGTAATTTTATGAGATGAGTTGCAATCGCGTTCAGATCGTACTCTGTCAAGTCATCGACCGGGTAAGCCCTATCATCTGCGAAAAACAACAACAAAGTTGAAAAATCTATAAATCAAAGTAGGCAATTTAATAAAAATTTTAAAAAATCTTTAAAAAAAGTTTACCAATGTTGAAAGAGTCGCCATAAGTATATGTGGGCTGAAATTTTTGTCTATCTTCGAAGAGTCCTTCGAACCGAGCTCGATCATCGAGGACGTCATTCAACTCGTTAGAATTTGAAAGATACTGGATCCAATAATTTCTGTTCGCGAGCTCAGGGTTTTCGACCGGCTTGCTTCTCGAAGTTACGATTTTAACCGAAATCACTAATATTAGGAGAAAATACCGCATCTGAAATAAATATTTTGAAAAGAAATTTTATCGAATCGTTTACAAATACAATCGTTTCTTATTGCATTTTTTTATCGTAATTTTAAAAAGTTCAAAATCTTGTCCAATGAGATGTTAACTCTGAAGCTAGCAATCGAGATATTTACTCAATCAAGAATCACGATTAATATTTTGATCGAGATACTCCAGGGCCAATTAGTGCTAATTAGTGTTGACGCATTAACGAATATATTCCTGCCCGAAGATTCTTATGAAAACTGGATAGTTGAGTTCTGAATTTGTCGTTAGATTAATACTCATAACTACACGACGATCGATGTCAAGCCTCTGTGGATATTCAGTGCATCAAAGTTTACCATAGGGCAAAGTTATCGAGACTGAATCGAGTTACTTTGCCCTCTCGTTAATTCGTCAAGCAATTATCCCCAAGTAAACTTGAGGATTGACTTTACTTCAGGAAAGCTCAATTTTTTTACATTGATTTGTTTGTATAGATATTTGAAGGGTTGTGAAAAAATTTTTGGTAAAAAAGTATTCTATAATTTTGATTGATGATGCTTGAAATTTATTAAGATCGTTTGTTGAATGGATTATCATGATACGAAAAAACCACCCCCTTTCATTAAACTTTATGCATTGCCTTGCTGATCCGCCCTTTCCATGAGCGGCCATTGCTAAACGGGATCATCCACCATAAAATTGAATTTAAATATTTCAATATTTGTACACGCCTGAGAACCATTTTCCATGAAGTTAAATTTAAAAATGCGATCAAGCGATCACATGTATATTAAATGTGTTGTTAGGATAAAAAATATATAACGAATCTGAAAAAAGTAAGAATAAAGATATATACGGTGTGATAAAATATTTAGTTTTTCTTAATTAATTCAAATGAAAGCACATTTATTTGGGTATGACTGAACCCTTTTTCATGAATTTTGGTTTCTTTTGGCTTAATATTATATACGAGGCTGTGTGGTCGATCGATCTTTGTGCCGGTTTACGAGCACTTGTTGCTCATGAAACTCGTGTTTTTCTTGAGCTATACAATTTTTTTGGGCCCCACTTTTATTTTCTTTAAAAGCAATCAGTTAATTTGTATTTAAAAGTCATTTTCTAAAGAAAATAAGAAATAAGAATAATTTTTTACACTCACCTTTTTGTGCAAAATAAAAAACTGTACGCTTCCAGTTGTTAATTCCAGTTTCACTTGCTATTTCACACTATGAAAAACTTTTTTTTTCCAAATAACAGTTAAGACTAAAAATTAGTGTGTTGTTACCCAAATTTTTTCTAAATTGTTTCTACACTGTTACACCGGTCGCACAACCAATAATTTTTTATTCGATTATTATTAAATTACATTGTTTAATAGATTAATTAACGAAGATTAATCGTTTTTGAAATTAAATGATAAAATATGGACGCGAATTTTGAAACAATTTTCTTTCGAATAATCGCTCAATTTCCTAATTCGAAATGATGAATGTATTAAAATTAATTATTTTTTTTTCACAATTGATGTCGGAACGAAGCGATGTTGGTGAAATACTTCACCTTTCTGACGTTCATTGCGTATTCCCCATGCTTTATATAGGACGCGATGCTTCCCTGACGAGGGAGTAAACAGAGGGCGTCCGAGGGGTTGGTCCATACCGAAGTAGAGGAAGGACGTGAGAAATCAGATAAATCCGCTGTAAATTATTTACAATAATAACCAAAGTACGAATTCCATTTTGAGGTACAATTTTACCCAAAAATTATTTATTAAACTCAGGAAACCTCTTTTTTCTTATTTTTTAGATTTGTGAGCAGATGGGACCTGAGAAAAAGGTTCAGGATTTTTTGCGTTCAATTTTATTACGATTGTTTATTTATAGAGCGAAACCGTGAATTTCAGTCGAAGTTTTCCTCGAACAATATTTTTTCATCAAAATTTTTCTACAAACGAATTAGCTTACATTCGTATATTTTTTGAATATTTACATGAGATTAGAAAAAAGAAACTCACTTGGATAATTTTTCAACAAATTATGATGGTTATTGTGACATACTCGCTTTTTAGATATATCATGTCAGCAGCTCTTTCATTGAAGAATCAATTTGGGACCTTCTGCAGTTGACATTATTTTACCATACCTTTTGTTTAGATCTTGAGAAATTTCAAGAGGAAGTTTACTCTCAGTATAATGAAAATAATAATATGAACAAAATTGTATACGGTATAATAAATATTAAGTTATTGTTTCGCTCATTTTTGCTGAAAATTATGAATAATGACACACAATTGTATAGAGAAAAAGTGAAAAAGAAATTAATTAAATAAATTAATAAATAGAATGGAAGAGGATTTCGTTGCGATTTACGATTTCAATTACAACGATAACTGGTTCCGAGTTGGTGGATAATATTATTTTTAAGCAGATTGTCGAGAATTTATCGTCGCAAGTGGGGTTTTACTGCACGCCCTCAACAGGTGTGTGGGTCGAGCGAGTGCCAAACAAATTTCTAGAAAAGAGCAACGCCCAAACGTTATTTCTTGTAATCCATAAAAAAATTGTTAAAGAGAAATAAACATTTTTTAATCACTGTACGTACAGTTATTATAATTCTTAGTTTTATTAATTTTTTCCATTTTTACATTTTCCATTTTCTTTGGAGTTAAAAATATTTTAGTTTTAGTAAAATAAATATTTTTAGGTGGCTGTTATATTCATTCTTTTGGTAACTCTGTTTCTGTTTTTGTTTCTTCGTCCTCCTTCGATTTTTCCTCATTGTCCACGTGTTCCTCTGGCTTTTCAATTTTTTTATATCGCCCCTCGTCTGCGTAGGAATAAAGAATTCCCAGAATCTCGTGAGCTTTTGTATACATGTCCTCGACCGTCTGTTTGCGAAGCGTTGAAAGATTATATACACAGAATAAATGGCGGTGAATAAGAATATAAACTTTTCCACATTATTATCACTGGATTTGATTTTCAAAAAGTCATCGAGGTTTAAAAATCTGTCGATCAAACATTTTTTAAATTATTCTAATATTCGAAAATTCGTTCTCGTGTCTTGCCTGGGCTTCTCGAAGTTCTTTCACTGCCTCGGTTTCATAATGAAGACGATCGTACTCTTCTTGGGAGAGGATGTAACCATTCTCGATGTCCTTTTTCGATTCGTGGTCTCTCTTTGCCGCAGCAGCTTCCTCATGAGTCAAGGGAATCTTCAGAGAAAAAATGTACGTTCCCAATATTGATTGGAAAATGTTCCTTAAAGTTAAGGTGATGACGTAGATGTACCCCGTGACACAAAACGCGATTTGCTCAAACTTAAAAACTATTGATATTTCGTCAAAATCCAAAGATCAGCCCATTTTTGCCATTAACCTGCGTGGGCTAAAAAAAATTATTCTCATTGACAAAGAATTAAAGAATTGAATAAACAAAGAATTGAATCAATCGCATTTTCTAACTGCCTGGGATCTGCGGCATCGTCTTAAATATAATAAAATGGATATTCGATAAAAATTTCACCAATTGTTCCACTCCGTTCACCACTATCCTTCTCATATAAATCTCTTCGTCCTCGCTATCCAGATCTTCCTTCTTATCTTTCACATCGGGATAAAGCATTCGATAAAGAGATTCCGTCATTTTTACATGCCTCGCCGAGCGCTGGAATAAAAAATAAAAAATTCAACGTTTTCTCATCTTAAGTACGCACTTATTTAATAAAGAACATTGAATATTTTCGTACTCGTTGTTGTCTGGCCTCGATTATCGAGTCACAGTAGAGATAGAGCTGAAACAGTGGATATTTTCGAATTTCCACTGGAGCATCTTGTACAGGGATGAAACGATTGAGAATCATCATTTTCGTTCGCATAAGTTCGTTTTTCTAAAAAAATGTTCAATAAAAAAAAATCATTAAACATACATGGTACACAAAGGATTTTATTTTTTTAATTTTCGTGTTGATTGAAGTTAATTGTTCCCTGATTTCTTCAATTATTGCAAAAAAATAATGAAAAAAGTTGCAAATTGCAAAGCAACGAAACGACAAAAGTTTAATAGCAGTTTGAATTGAGCAAAAAGTTTTGAGCTTGCGCGACAGCTACCGGGGAGGGTTAAATATTTATCGAGGATGGTGAAGAGCGATGATGCGAAATATGAACGTCGCTGACATTTGCTTCGTACAACAGTTATACGTTCGTTAGCCCGAGAAATAATGTACGACGAGGTGCAAAGTTAACCATGGACATCCGGCCCTCGTATATTTGTGGTAAGCATTGTTGCAAGCTCCGTTGAAGTTCACGCTGCGCGAGAGGCGTGAAAGATTCTCGACAATGATTTATCAGAGGAGAGAACGCACAAAGGCCAGCTGATAACGAAAAGAAATTCTATAATTTTTTTTTAAATCGAATGCACATGAAATATTTTCCATTTGTTACGACGAATCAACTGAATAAAAAACCAATCAAATAATTTCTGTCAAATATTGATTAAGTGGGATTTTCTTTAAAAAATTTTAATCGTTGCGAGAATGTTTATTTATGAAATTCTGTAAGAAAGGATCTTTTAAGAGTTTCAGGATGATAAAAATTCATTATAAAATTAATAATAACGTTAATATGGGGTTTAGATCCATTTATAGTAATTAAAAATTTTTTAGTACACAATTTTTAGTGCCGAAATCGCAGGTAAGCGTGAATTTGGAGTCAGAATCACGAGAGTCCGAAACTGGCTTTCCAACACGTGGCAGTCCGTTCGCGTGTCGCCCAAAGACACGCGATTTCTCGGTGTGGTACAAGCACGGGCCGGTAAAGAGTACTTTAAAAGTAGCGTTTCACTTAGCCCCCGATGCCGCGGAAATTGCGACCGGTACGGCGAAATGGCAGTGAGAACGGTTAAATTCTGACATGCACCAAGGCGATGGAACACTGTTCCTTCGCATGCAATCGTCCATTGCGTTTTTTCATTATTTATTTTACATCAACATTCACATATATATTTTTACGCTTATAAAAATATGTATATGCCCGAAAAAAATATTTCTGTGTATTTTTGCATCGAATATTTATATGCTTCTGCAATATAAAGTTAAAAAAAAGCTTAACATTATTCCTCTCGAGAGAGGGAATCGAGAAACATTATCGATTTCACAAAATTTATGTGTATGAATGTTTCCTTTTTACATCTTTATACTTTCCATTTCCCTAAATCGAACAATCGATTGCTCTTTTGTTTATTATGCTGTTCGCTTTCTCGTGTACCGGTATAAAGTAATTGATTCGCGTTATTCATTGATTATTTTCGTTTTTTAACTCCCGTCACGTGTTCGCGAGTGAATTTGAATAAATTTTTTTCAATCTTTTAAAGAAAATGGTTGAATCATAATTTATGAGTAATATAATATAATAGTAAATGTTCGAATAGTTGAATAATACGTAAAATATATCCTCTTTATATGGAAAAAATAATCAATTCATTTATTTTCAAAAAAATAATTCAAATACTGTAATATGGAAAAATTCTCTCTCGAATTTTGGGATATACACGTGTCCGATTATTGAGACACTTTTAAACAGATTTTGTACCTGAAATCTCCAGTATTGTTGGACAATTCTAGAGACGATATTGAACAATATACAGTGCAACCTCTGATTAAGAACGCCCGCAATAATAAGCACGGTTTCCCTAATTTTTGCTCGAGCGCTTCCCCCACTCTGAGACGAACCTCGAGCTCGAGTTACGCTCGGGTGAGTTTACACGCAGACCTCTCAATAAGCACGCCAGCTACGGCGAGCTTAAAAGAATAAAATGTACGTACGTATATTAAGAATATATTTAATTAATGTGCTTGATATAAAGTATTAAAAGATTCTGACAAATAATCACAGTTTATTATCTCCTGTTGGGTATTATGTCATTATTACATTTTAATTACTTTTAACGGGTAAGTTTACCCTAATGAATTTTGAGACTAATTTGTCTATGTAATTAAAGTACATATTTCAGAAAATTCCCGAATTTTATTTTTAATGGAAGAAGGAGCGAGAAGGAATGAATGTTCTTACAAAAAAAAAATTCACGACTGCTGTCAAATAATCTTTACCTTGAATAAAGAACTACGTACTAATAAACTAATAAATATTATTAAAAATAAAATAGTATATTTATACTGAAAAGGATACTGAACAGGAAAAATGCGGAGAATAATGTGGACATTGCAGTCGTGAAGGGTAACATGTTAACAAGTTTCTTTAGTGTGCTTATTGAAAGGTTCGCCTGTGAAAAGAAGAGAGGAAGACAAAGCGAGTTCGAAAGTGTCTATATATATAAAGAAAAATCTTCCCCTCGGGGGCTTTACCGTGCTTAATCGGAGGTCGCACTGTACTGAATAAATGAGTATTTTTTCAAATATGTAAAATAAGATACCCCCTTCAAATATTAAAAGAAACTTTTTTCCGAAAAAAAAAATTTATAAGAATTGAAAAATTATTTTTGATGAGCTTTTTGTTTAGAATTAATTTTAGAATTCTACTGTATGGAGACCTTGATGAATTATTTGATAAACAAAACAAACACCCTGTCGTTTGACAGACTCGTTTGTCTTTCAAACGAATTCTTTCCCACATCGAGTCAGCTAATGCCTGTCATTGACAGATCTTGGCGCACTGAAGAGCTGTAGAATAATAGATATGAACAAAACTTTGTGAAAACGCTTCATTGTGGACCCTTGTTAGAAGCAATAATACAATCAATCTATCTAAAATGAATTATGTGACCTTCATTCGAGATTTTTTGTAATTTGACATTTGCAACACAATTATTATTGAACTGAAGTATTCCTGTTGAGTTATTTCAGATCACTTTGTATCGATCACAAATTGTATCGAAGTTGATTTAATAATTTAGCAAGAATATTAAGTGGAGTATTAATGCAGACATTAATTGAAAGGATCAAAGAACTCACTTTTCTCTCCTCAATTCGAATTTGCTGACGTTTTTCATAGTCCTGTCTTATTCGTGCCATCAGCCTAAGCATGTACCTTCTATCCGTCAGTCTAACGATATTGCTTCCCATCAACATCTCCAAACGCGATCTCACTGGAGGGTTGCTGAAACTGAAAAAATTTAATTCTTTAAATAAACATACATATATTGAATAAAAATCTTCGACAAGAATTCCAACAAAAATTGGTGATGATACAATTTTACTACAAAGATGTTCTAAATTTTTCTCGCGATTGAAAAATTTTTCGTGTCAAAATTTTTCTGTTTACCTTCATTCCATCCGAAAATCAAACTTCTCAACAGAAAATAATGATAGATGATTGATATTGGACACTCGAGATTTGCTCGTAGCTCGACGAAGTAAATAGCGGTTTGAGGCTCGCTTGAGTATTCGAGATTGACTGAGCTTCGCAAGAAAAGGGAGCGCGGATCTCTCGCAAAGTCAGAGCATTCGTGACCGAGAAGATCGAAGAGCCACGTTAGCTTGCTATCGGATATTTCACTAAATAATGCTAAACAGCGATCTACACACAGAGAAAATTCTGGGCGATGCCCTCGATTGTCGAGCCGGGTTTACATTTGATTAATTTTCCCAAATTTATTTTACTCCCGTTTATTCTAATTTTAGAATCGTCGAATTTATTTATTTTTTTTAAATAAACACGAAACACGATAAACTTTTTACATTAAAAAACAGAAAGGCGAATTTAAAAAATACTAAAAAAATTGATTATATAATTAAAACATTTTTTATTATAGTTATTATTAATAAATATGGTAGAAAAATTGTTGAGAACTTTTTGACAAATAATTGAGACAAAGTCGTATGGAAATTCGAAGGAGGATCGATGAAAACCGCAAGTAATTTAAAGAATGATGGATCCGGTAAGTTCGCTCTGCATTTTGCATCAATCACGAGTGAGCTAGGTGGCGAATAGAGGTGTTGTAAATCGAGACAATGAAATTTATACGCGCATCGCAGGTGTGGTAGTTTCGAACGATGTTAATCGTAAACGAAACTGCGTTCGTGACTAATTTCGTGCGAATCTGTGTACTCGCTTAAATACGTTTCGTACGTGCCGCGAAAATGTTTCGAGACAAAAAAGCTCGGATCGATATGCGAGAAATTGAACACACCGTGAATGGGCACGAACAATTTATACATAAATATGATCAAGGGCACTAAAAAAATAATAATTCATTGCGATAATAAAATTCAAATCAAATGAAATTCGTCGATTTGATGAGAACAATTTTATCAATAAACTTGGCTCTCACATTTCTGAAATTAAACGGTTGTGCACGCGTTAAAATGTAATAAAAATTTTCAAAATTCATGATATTAAAAAAATATATTTATTCCATTACATGTTTTTTTTTAATAAATGTATTTTTTATGATCAAATTGAACTGAAAAACGTTTTAGATTGAAATAAATATAATATTACACCGCAGCAAAAACGAAAATGCGAAAATAAAATAAATTTTATCGCGTCGAAAAAAGCTCACCAGAAAGTAAGAATCAAAAATTCGTGAAGATCGACCATGTTTGTCCGTGCTTGAGTGACGTGCGACTGAATCTTTTGAATTCTGTAAAGCGGTGAAAGAGTTTGGTAGATGGAACGAGGTTGGAAATCAAATTTTCTGAGTCACATGTCGTTTCTCAAAAAAGTATAGCAGGCGAAATGGGTTTTAACGTCAATTCGTCGAGATTTAGGCTCGGCGTTTCGCGAGCTCGCGAGATAGGTGAATAGAGATGAGAGAATAGGAGAGAGAGAGAACGATCGAGGCGGGACACGAAGACGTAATGCATAATGCAGGGTGGGAACGATATGCGGACTAGAAAACATATTTTTTCTAGGATAATGCGAGAGTATGAGGGCTGAAAAAGGGGGTGAGGAGCGAAGGATAAACGACGACACATTGAGAGAAAATGGAAAGAGAAAGGGCAGCCAGGCTTCGAGCCTGACACGACCTCCTCCAGTCGTTTCGCAAACAAATCGCGATTTCCGAGTGTACGTCGGGCCACCCTGATACGCGAGCGTTGGTCTATGAATTTCCGCAGAGACCGAATATGTCCCGGGAATACGCCACGCCGGAGTTCGAGTATCGATTTTTATTTATTTTTATTCATTTTCCATCCACGCTAGGCCTCAGCTATATTTTTCACCGAATTGTTCATTTTACTCTGAATTTAATGTTCGAGAACTTTTGCATTCAAACGTGTCAGCTGCATGATCTCGCGAAAGGCCACTGTATTTATACTTTTTAAAGAAATTTTATTTTCGTCACACAGTATTTTTCTCCTGGACATTATACTGATACATTGAAAACGGATTTAGTTACAAAATATTGGATTGAAATAAATTAGTTGATATAGCATTTATTTATTTTTTAAACAATTAAACTGAATTTAGTTTAATTTGCAAAATAATATCGTTGAGTATATTTTCAATGTATGATAAATTTATCAATTATTTATTGCAATTAATCATTTTTTAAATTGTTTTTCGTACGAAAGTGTAATTTTTTAGAGTACAGAGGCAGACTCTTGTTTTGACAGAAACTTTGAAAATTACTTGTTTTACAATTCATCGTTACAGTATGTAAATTTTATTTTGTGGAAAATATTTTGTGATAATTTGTTTCTCATTGCAGAAAAATATACTTTTTGTGTGTATTCACGATGGAATTTGCTGTAATGTGACGCCAAGGGCTTTGCAATATTAATACAATTTTATGCGAAACAGCAAACGGACGCCAGGAACGACCGAGAGGACATTCCGAGGTGAACCGCAATAAAAATTTATCGATAATAACAGTAGCGTCTCTCGAATACTATCAATACGGAAATGAAGTTACGATCGACCCTGTTTTATGACCTTTTTTATTCAAGTACGAAGATACGTCGATAACTTTCTCTTACGACTGAAATGATAAGAACTGAGTAACGCATGTTCAATGAAAAAAATTGAAAATGTACGAAAGAGTGAGAATAATTGAATCATCCTGATTTTGTCATATTTCATGAAACTTTTTTTAAATAGAAAATTCCCATCGCGTGCAAAATGAATGCGTGAAAACGTGAGAAACGAAACTTTGGGAAAAAAAATGAATAAAAATATCACCATTGTACAATCCCTATACATCGCCATTGACCTTTTTGTCCGACACTTTAAAATTCACTCCGCGAACACTAAAGATACATTTTACTCCCACGCGCCGAGTAGCGGATTGCGCTGATATTCATTCACAGAGAATTGGCCCGAGTAAACCGAGCGGAAAATGACAATTCGATATCAAACTCCTGAACGTGATCAGAAACTTCTCGCGTCAGTTAATTAACGGCAATAAAATTCGCAATTTGAATAACCATGTATAAAATTTTAAGTAGATCGATAAATGATTTTCTCTCCATATATAAAATTAATTTTACGAAACAACAGAAAAGAAAGTATACCGCAAAGTTTATAGGTGATTTTGAAACGAAATTTTGTATTTCAAAATGAAATTTTTAAGTAATATTTTTCACATCTTTGCGAATTGGATCATTATCAACGGACGATACATTTTATTATCAGCTCGACGGAGGGTAACCCGAAAGCTTTTTTGTATCGTCCAGGGTAAAAGCTCCGAGCCGATATTTCTTATGTTATTTCCCATGTATTACTATCAGCAGAGAAGAAAGAAGAAAATTAAAAAAAAATTATAAGTCTAAGTGGAAAAAGACAGTACTTGGTCAGACCGATTGAATGTATGATTTGCAATATTATAAATATATTTTGTTTTTAATTCTTGGCAGCAAAACAGGATTAATAATTACTTGCACTCAATCAAAATGCCGCACACTCGCGACTCTTTGTTCTCGTCCGAATCTTTTTCACTCTTCAACTTGGCTCTCTCCTGCTGCAATTTGACGCGAATGGCCATCGTCTCGAGCCAATCCTCAATGTCATCGTTGAAGAGATCCGCCGAGTGCTTGTTGGCGGCTCCGTGACCAGTGAGCAGTTCGACGGTTGCCCAAAACCCGCCGCCAGTATTCATTTTGTAAAACTCGTCTTACGTCGAAAAAGTCTCCGAAAAACTTTTTTTCTCCAAAAATTTTTTTGAACTTCTAAGACCAAGACTAAGAATAATCCTTTATTCTTAACAAGGACTGAGTCGTCGCGAAGTCGAAGACGCGACGAGGAAGACGGCTCTCGAATTTCTGCGGGCGCGATCCCGTGTCTGGTCCTTCTTGGCGTAAATTCGTCGGAGGATTGCCCGAGGCACGCCTCGAGCTTTCGGCCCGATAAATCGCACAAAGGGTTCGCGCGTATTCGGAATCTCAGAGACTCGCAGCCGGCACGTAACTTTGTCGGCAGGCGATCACGACAGCGTCTATACGCTTCGACGGCGATCATCGCTCTTCGCAGCTTTTACTGCCTTCCCGTTCCCAAAACGATCCCGTCCAAAAGTCTTTGAACCCAACAATCTTCCTTACCGCGTTTTTTACCCTCCCCGTCATCATTTTCGTATATTTTTTCTACACATTACGTGCACGTGACGATAAATATTTTACCATTTCCTTCTCTTTATAAATAAACATTTTTTAAAGATTTTTATTATAAAAGACGTTTATAAATAATTTCTTGGTGTAGAGTCTCATCTATAAGTATACTCCAAAATGACATTAAGAAAGTTTCGAATACTTTCGAAAAGACGATAGAATCGGGCCAAACCGGAAAAGGCCAATATTTTCGTGAAATACATGCGAGTTCCCTCGACACTAATGATTTCAAACTTCTAATCTTTTATTTACCTAATATAAATAACTTTAGAAAAATCGATTTGAATTTGACATTTTTTTTGTACGTAAAATATGATAATTTATATTTTTATTATGGTAATTATGGTAAATTATAACTTCTAATCTTTTATTTATTCAATATAAATAACTTTAGAAAAATTGATTTGAATTTGGCAATTTTTTTTACAGTCGTAAAATATGGTAAATTATATTTCTTTGTACTATCGATGAAACACTGTGGTAATTGGTAAACCGTAAAAAAATTATTTCGACTAATTTTCTCATTTTTTGACAGCTCAAATCGATATTATGAGATTTCGAAATGTTATTGATGTACGAATTGCTCTTTTGACACGAAATAACTCGAGCGCACTTATATTTAGATTGAAACAAAACTAGTTCGATCGTGTCAAAAGTTATTCGCGATATCGCCGACGTTTTTCGAGACGATGATCGACACACCGAGAAATCATTAAAAACTTTAACAGTTAGGAATCCTTCGAAACGCCAATAAAGTTTTCCCCATTCTATTTTTGAATTTTTCATATTAAATATTCTCGTTTATATATTATTCTTCATTTCGAAGCGATAATAGATTTTAAAAACTCGAAAATTAATTTTATTCGCTGCATATCCATTCATCCTCACATACATGATTGGTTTTATTACTGAAATTATCACTCACTTAAACCTGTCAGATTGTCACTAAATACTTTTCGACACTGAACTACCTCGCGAGACACACGTCTTACCCCAACGCTGTCTGCTGATATACTAATTTGAAATAACGCCAAAAATTCAAACGACCAAAATCAAAATGAGAGAGATAGAGGTATATGGTAAGATTGATAATTGGTTGATGTTTTTTTAATTTTTCAAAAATTGAAAATTTTTCGAGACTACCTCGACAAATCACTATTCTCACTTCTTGATTTTTGATCGTTCGGATTTTCAGTTCGATTTTAAATTAGTTGATCAGTAGATAATGTCGGATAAGACATGTGTGTGCATTTAGTGACAAACAGGCAGTTTTTAATGAATAATTTCAGTAATAATCTTTTGTTAAAATCTATTGTTATAACAAAAACTTTCATAATATAACTTGGAAAGTATTTTATCTCAAAAAATGTCTGTCAAATATTTTTTCTTCAACAACAATGTGACCAGTAAATGTATACTTGCCTAATTTTTTTACAGTTTACGTACTGTTTTGGAACCACTATTCATTTATTTTAATTTGATTATTGTTTTACATCACTTACGCATATTTGATGGGTTGGCTCTCCCACCATTGCAGTGGACCGTCGAAGGGATCGACGCTCGATGTGAAAACTACTTTATTTTTCATTCTTCGAGATTTTTTTGTACGTTTGGATTTTCTTTTCTCCATTTTGGATTCTGAATCGATTGCGACCGTTTTTTCGCTTTCCTCGGACTGCATTGTGTCCAAGAATGATTTTCAACTCACGGAAATAATGTAAATACTCGACGAAACGAGGAATACGATTTTATAAATTTCACGAATTAAAAAACAAAACTAAAAATTTATGAATTCAAGGTTTGTTTTTTACATTATTTCAACTTTACATTTTTTTAACCTTAACTGACATTTTTCAGAGAATGAAAACCGTCATTCCAATTTCCGAAACAAATGAAAATTAAATTTAAAAAAATCAATTCTTTTTTCATTCAAAACTTTTATTAAAAAATTTGAAGTAATTGTTTTCAAGGAAAATTTGGTTTTTATTCGCGAATCTCAGAGATTCGTCACCTTTACTGAATTCAGAGCATTATTTGCGGCTGGGTTCCTACGTTCGATAAACTTTTTCCAAGCTTCTCGATCTTCCGGTTTCTGGGGTCCCCACTCGTCGGTTGGATTTATGCCAAGATCTAATCGTTCTCGAAAAGTGCCCTAATTCGAAAAGCAAAGTTGTTACTGCTTGCATCGAGAACAATATTATTTATTCAAATAATGACTAGAAGAATTTCACTCGTTTTTTACCTTCGTCGAACAAAAGTGATAAACGGCGTAACTGGGAATGCAAACCATGCTGACAAGACAGGAACACCAGCCAAGAATTACAGCCCATTCGGGAAACTCGACCCCGTTGTAAGTCAGTCTTGTATTAAAAACGATCGTCGTGAAGAAAATGAACTGTCGAAAAATAGCAAAAAAAATTATGGTACATTTCCTATTCTGAATTCTCACCGCTCGCACGATGAAAAGGGAACAAAGACTTTGTTACTTTATGGAATTATTCAGCATTGAACGTTTTGACGGCACGAAAGCCTAAGAATTGCGTGTTTGATTTTTTTTCCGAAGAGAAAGTTTCAACTCTATTTTTTTTATACAATTTTTTTTGTAGCTACAAATTCGAATAAACAAAAGTTTCTCTTTTTTTTCCATTCAAAATAAGAAGTAAATATTTTTCATTATTTGCATGGATTTTTAATGGTAAATTTTAAACTCATTACCGAAAGAATTATCGGCGTGACGTACTTCCAAGAAAATGGCCACCAGGGGTGTATTTTTTTACCGATCATAAATTCAACATCCCGAACAAAATTGTCGCATCCTGTGTGAATAAAAAAACTTCAGTAAAATTTTATATGTAATTTTTTTCAACATATATTGAGAAAGTTTTTCACCGTAAGTCCATCCTACAACGATGGCTTCGACGAGACAGATAGAAATTACGGAAACTGAAGCCGCGTACCAGTCGAACATTTGAAGAATGTACATTCCACCCTTGAGTTAACAAATTTAATAAAATTTTTGCTCAAAATTTTGTACTTAAAAATAAATAGAATTGTAGTTCAAATTTGAAATGTGAAGAGTCCAAAATTTTTAAATAATTAGCATAAAATGTGTTCTTACGTTTGTTACAAAAATGAGAGAACCCAAGAAGAGTATTGTCATCGATATAAATGCCACGAGCTTTTTGTGCTTTCTCAAGTTCGGATAAGCATCCGTCACGCTCGAAATGATGGCCTCGATTTGGACGAACTGTACAAAAATAAAAATAGCAAAAAAAAATGTTGTCTTTAATTTTAATGTCTTTAATTTTAATTTGGACGAACTGTACAAAAATAAAAATAGCGAAAAAAATGTTGTCTTTAATTTTAATGTCATTAATTTTAATTTCGCATTTTTTCGGTTTAGTTATTCATTACTCACGCAACTATCCATCCCCAAGAAATAAAGCATCGCAAAAAAGAGAACGGACCAGAGTTGTGGCCAGGGCAGCATCGTGATCGCTTCGGGATAAGTTTCAAAAGCCAACGACGGTCCTGAAAAATGTACAATTTATCAAGCTAAGCACCTGTTATTCAATAAACTCGTTTCGATCGATTGTTCAGTCGATCAAGATTATACGAACCGCCGGTCGCGACCAGGGAAACCGGAAGTCCTGTTCTGTGCGCCATAAATCCTAAAACGGAAAATACGACGAAACCAGCGAATATACTCGTACCGCAATTTAGTATTGGAATGAAAATAGAGTCTCTGAAAAATTCGAGAATAAAAAGGAGGCTCCCTGGATAACCATTAAAATGAATGAAAATGTAAAACATTTATTTACACTGTGTTGTCGTTTCGAAATCTGTTGTAACTCGCCATGTTGACGATTCCGCCCCATCCTGGTCCCAGGGAGAAAAATATCTGAATCGCTGCATCGGCCCATACCTCGAGATATAATTAAAAATAAAATAAAATAAAAATACATTTAAAATAAATTTAAAATAACATTAAAAGCAAAATTTACAAAAAATAATCAATATTCGCAATAATTTGTAAAAAATGTATCTAATACAAATCGGAATTGTTTAGTTTTTTTTAATTAAAAAAAGTTGGTAAAAATACTTTCAAGTTGGAAAGCTGCGACCATTGTGGATTGATATAAAATAAAATTCCGTCCATTGCTCCGGGTAGGGTGACTCCTCTGATGAAGAGAACGAAGAGAATGATGAATGGAAAAGTCGCTGTGAAGTAAACAACCTAAAAAATATTATGATTATTTCAAAATGTGTAAAAATTG
The DNA here is from genome assembly GCA_030522545.1 of Cremastinae sp. A BG-2022a. NCBI lineage: Eukaryota > Metazoa > Arthropoda > Insecta > Hymenoptera > Ichneumonidae > Cremastinae sp. A BG-2022a. Next base: position 16,709 of record JAPYYW010000750.1, read on the forward strand.
TTCATTTCTTTCATCATTATATATATTATTGAAGCGAATGATTACTCACTTTTCCAACACTCTTTACACCGTTACAAATACATAGAAAAACGACGATCCAGGAAATGAGATTACAAGCGAAGAGTGGCCAAACGATGCCACCGATTTCGTGAACGCCCTCGGAAATTTGAAGCACGTGATTGCTGAAAAGAATTTCCATTGTAGTTTGACCCTTATTTAAAACTAAAAGTGATCGATAAATCAATATGTTTCAAATGAAGTTATCAATAAAAATTCAGATAAATTATACCTGAAAAATTCCTCAGCGGGTGTTCTGACTCGTTGGAAGAGGGCCGCTATGTCGGAAGCGTTCCTGAATTCTGGATCATTGATCTATTTTTCAAATTTTTATACAAAATCGATAATTACCAAAAGTATAATGAATATATGTAAAAATTTGAAGAATTTACGATGCGAAATCAAAATACTCGCCTTGATGCATCGTTCACTGTTCCAGGGATTTTCGCAGTCCTCCCAGGGCAGTTTGCTTCTCATCGACATTGAGAGAAACATGAGAGGGTATGAGATTATTACGTTGTAGTACATCGTGCAGATTACGTTGACAATTACTATTGCGAAGCCTGCTCCTGAAAGTTTTAATTTTTATAAATTAAATTTATTTTAAATAAATTAAATTTTTATAAATTGCATATATATTCGATTAGATACAATTAGCTTTTCCCTTATTCTCATTTATACCTTTGAAAAGTGGACTCATTCGAAACATCGTGATGCATCCCGTTCCACCAAACTGTCCCATGCAGGACTCCATGAAGAATAGTGGAATTCCACAGAGGAAGAGCATCAAGAGATAAGGAACCAAAAAAGCACCTGGAAATTATTGTTTTTAATTCAAGACTTCATTAAGATATTTCTATAACGAAAGTCCATTCAAAACCTTCGTTACTGAAGATAAAATCATCGGGTGAAATTGTTTTTCTACAAATTAAAACTTATATAAAGATTATAGTGAACAAATTTAGAAACCATTTCGATCACAGGATGTTTTGTGAAACTCTATAAAAATTTACGATATGCAATAATAAATGTCTCGAATTCTGTAAAGCTTTTTTAAATTTTACACATTTATGAAACGCCAAATGAAAGTTTTTTAAAAATTCTATAAAAAAAATCATTTTCAGCAAAGAATTACGATAAAACTGTACCTGCATGATATTAATTAACAATTAATTAATGGTAGTTCTAAAAAAGTGTACAGTTGATTATAAATTGTACCTATAATATGTATATATACATGGTTTTGAATGTGTAAAAAATAAAAACAGAGAGATACATTGACCTATTTATTATTATTTGTATGGCAATGTTCGCGTCGATTAGGTGTCACTTGGACGGATAGCCGTGAGAAAAGATCAACGGAACGCGAGGGCGTTGATGGGCGAGGAGAGATTTGCGAGCGACGAAGGGTTAAGAAAGACAATTTTTCAAGGGCGCTCGGCAATTTGCTGGCAGCACGCTTAGTCGAAATCATTCAATCAAGGCCTGGAAAGAGCCTCGATTACTATGCTCCTTCCTCATCGAGTTTTCCCCCTCCCCGGGCAGGAAATTGTTTCGACACAAAAATAAACGAGTTACGAGCTACCATCGTTTATTTCACATCGGGCGACAACAACAAATTCGTTCATACAAGGTCTTCCGGAAAACTTCCTATTAAAATTACGTTCTTCCGGAAGAAATTCTCGGAAGGGGGTCAAACAGAAAAACGAAGATTCTTTTGGCAGTACGTTTAACTCTACTCTTCACTTCTCTATACTCACAACAACATTTTAAGTTAAATTTTTTTTTTTTTAATAAATTTGGTCAATTTTTTAAAAATAGCCAAATTCAAGATGAAATATGAAAAAATATGGTCATGAGTAGAGAAGTGAAGAGTAGAGCTAACGTACTGCCAAAATTCGTATACGATTATTTAATCTCAACTAAATTAGCCATTAATCTCAGAAAAATTTATCGTGCGGGAATCTGCGAATTCGATCGATCAAGGAAATTTTCTCGTAAAAGCGAATCAAGCAATTTTCTTAATCTCAAGATTTTCGTCAAGGTCGCTCGTTATCCAGAATTCCCGTACGAGACGGTCAATTTACGCGTATCTGTCGCATCAGTTTGACGAGCGAGCGAAAAGTAGCCTAAACGCGCTCGCATTATGCACGTGTGCGACGCGAAAAATGCACTCCTTCGCTCTTCTCTTCCGGAATTTGTGAATGGAAGTGTAAATCCGCATTGTCCGTGCACTTATGCAACCGCATGCGCACATGTAATTTCCACCTGCGTAATTCGTTGTGCGCCTATAATGGAAATCGCCGTTACGTCGCGAGAGATTAAGTCGCGTGCGCGTATATCTACTTCGAAACTCTTTGAAGTATTCGGTCACGTGATTTGTACACCTTTTTTAAAAAAAAAATTTGCAATATTTTCTGAATCCGAAAGAATTTTTGTAAAGATTTAAGAATTTGAAGACCAGTGGAATTTCTTTTAAACGTAATCTGTATATTAAATTAGCAGCAATAATGATGAAAAATTTTAAAAAGTACTGACGAGAATGATAATATTTATTTGTATTTTTATAAAAGTATCGTAGTGATGATGTAATTATCTCACCTCCACCGTTTCTGTAGCACAAATACGGAAATCTCCAAACATTTCCGATCCCGATCGCGTAACCGGCGCACGATAGTATGAATTCGGTCTTACTGGCCCAAGCTCCCCTTTCCGGAACTTTGGGCGCATCGGAAACGGGTTTTTCAGCCTCCACTGTCATTTTAATGAAATTCCGAACTTCGTTTTACCTCCACAAAATAATTAAGCTCGATATGTGGACTTTACGATCGCTCGTTGAACTTGCAAGAGATACGAAGACTTTTTAACGATCGATTCGATCTACAATTCCACTTCATTTGCACGATATTTGTTTTTTTTTCATTTATTGGTAAAAATTGTTGCTGGGTGATGATTTTTTGCGTGAAACATTGAAACGTGGTTTTATCGAGTTGCGCGAGCGACGAGTTAATTTTTAATGGAAGTTTAGCAAAGGAGGGTGAAATTTCTGGTCGTCGGGCGGGAGCTCGTTTTTTTCGAGTCGATCGAACGGACACGGCGCCAGTGGAAAGCTTCCAAAGCGCGGATGGGACGGCTGACGACTGCAGGAACGCGGACTGCATATATTGTCCAGTAACTCGGCGAGCTCCCCATATACAATCGCGCAATCACCACCGTAACTCGCCTCGACATATAAATAGACCGTGATGACACTGATTATACTGATAGCTCGATTTAAAGATACATTTTCCTCCTCCCGGAGTGTATATATACGCACGGAGACGTGTCTATGAGTCCGCACGAACGCGTTTACGCCAGTCGACGGTTCAATCCCCGCTCGCGAGATCTGTATATTAGCCTAATCGTAATGACGCCCATTGTCGAATCGTCCCAGACGTCGCATCCACCTTCCAGCTACTTCTTTCCCTTAGGAGGCAGCGATATCTCGATCGGTTCGAAATCCGGATATCTTCGCAATCCGAAGCCCATCTGAAAATCGATAAATAAATTACACGAATAGGGTGGATGCACAATAGGTGTTTCGGTACACCATAACGAAATGATAAAAATTCGTTGAAATTTGGAGAGGATATTCTTTCATATGAAATTCGTACACATGAATTTTTTTAGAATTTTCGTCTACGCATTTTCCGAACAATTGAACCATGAAATAGCGATTTTTAGATAATATAGATATACTTTCCGTGTATAAGAATGTAACTTTAACACTTGATTACTCGAAAACAATGTAGACGATTTTTTATTCTGAATTTATATAAATTTCTTTAGTGACAAAGAACGTTCTTTCAAATTTTCATCGTATTCTTAACAAAATTCGATTCCCTATACTTTTAACACGTAAAACTTCATTCATTTTCGCCAGCTGTACCGAAACCCCTTAATCTCAGCCTGCACCAAATCTCAGCCACTCGAGTATTAATTTAATAGTTAATAAAAAACTTATTTTTGTATCTCCTAAAATGTGTGTAAAATGTAACGTGCAGGAAAAACATAGACAAATATTAAAGATAATTTTGGTTAGACTATAATGGTTTGTAGATTAAATTTCATAAAAATACAACCTCTAGGAGGTCGAAAAATGGTCCTAGATGTGGTACGTTTATCCTACGAAGCTCTCTTTCGATTTTTTCAAACATTTTTAAGTCGGGATAACTTTAAAAATACATTTATATATTAACATAATTCTTGCGCCGCTCGCTTCGTTTTGTAAAAGTCTTCAAAAATTACCCCTAATAATGTTGATTTCGGCGAGAGAAAGAAAATATATATGGCAAATTGAAATTTTCATGGGTCTGCGAGATGTAGTGTAACAATTCATAAAATTTTTTGAAATTTTTTTTGAGCTTATTTGATCAGAAATTCCTTTGATTGATTTGTAAAATTTATACTCTGCTTTTTCACCAAAAAGTTGAACATTTTTGTATCTTGATCATCAATAAATTTTAGGCATATTTATTCACCAAATTTTACATTTTTAATTGTTTAAACAATAAAAAAAATTTTTAGTAAAATGTTTAGTTGGTACCATTCATAAAAAAATATAAACTAAATTACTGATTATCTGAATTATATGTTAATATTATTATATTAAAATGAATGATTACCTGAATTGTAAATGATTTTGGAAAGATTTCAAAATCGACAGATTTCGAGTCCTTATGACTGCTGGATAACTGTTTGATCAGACGCGAAGTGGACAAACCCAGGCTCTTGTTCGACTTTCCTCCGCGGGTTAATTCATCTTTGCCGTAGTTCGCCCTAGTGAAAACTCCTATTGGAACAGAAGTTGCCTCGTGATTATCCGATTTTTCGAGGCTCCACAAGAAATCTTGCGATCTGTCGGCCCAGGACATGTTTTTCAGGGGACATGTGAATTCGCAGATAATCGTCCGTTCGGTTCCTTCTCCGTTCAATTCCTGAGACTTTCTTTTCCCATCATTCGGATACTAGATTTTATTTTATATATGCAGTAAATTATTTCGTATTCAAAATAATATGAAATAAAAAAACTCATTAAATTTACGTATTTACAATTCGTTTATGAAAATTCGAAATTTAGAAAGTTTAAAATGTTTTTGAATCACTCAGAAAATTCTCGTAGAATCAATTTACATAATTGGCATGTTGACCCAGAAAATGTTCGATGTGATGATTAAATTTATTATCAAATTGTATAAGCAGTCTTGGATAAAAAGGAAACCTTTTGTTGGACCAGTCTGACAGATATGACGGATTTGAATGTCTCGCTAAGAAGTCTTAATTCACTGCTGTACGGTGGAACTTCAAGTGCTGGTTCATTGAAGGCCAAAGACTCTTTCCAATCGAATTCCTCGGTTCTGAATGCAGTGACAGGAACATTCTGAAAGTATTTCAAAAATAAATATACACATACCAAGCTTTTTTACGAGCTTTTATTTGATATAAATAGAATTAGTCCAAAATTAATCGCTGACATCCGGTTCTTGGGTTTTCCTTCTACGGCTCATCGAGATGTTTGGGAAGTCTACTCCACTTTTGGCAAATTCTTCGCGAACTGAGTTCATTTGTTCTTGAAGAATTAGGTGGGCGTCGAATAGTGGCAAATCAACTTCGAAAAAGTATCGAAATTTTTCTTTCTGAAAAATATTATTATCATTGCGAAAAAGATAGAGAGAGAGAGAGAGTGGGCGGTTAAAAAAGTGTTTATTTTAAAAATAATTTTTTTATTATTATAAGAAATTCGAATTTAAAATTATATACAGTTAGACAAAATCTTAGTGAAAATTGTTCAAGTACTTTAGTAGATTTGGGCGGTGGTTCCAGGTGGAAAATTCGGTAAACATGAACGAAAAAAATTCCAGAAGTCAATTTTTCCGGCTCTTCGGTCCAATTGTGATTCGATCTGTCGGACGGCTTTATAACGACGTTGTCAAGGTAAATTAAATTCGGAAAGGTCTTAAGCAACGCTGTTTTGTACCCGAGGCAGGTCTATTAAATAATTTAAAAAAAGATCAAAAATATCGACAGGTGATATTTCATTTTCGTTTACTAATCGTTGATAGGAGAATTTTTCTTTCGTGCAATTGCTGGAAATAAAATATGGTAAATTATCAACCGAGCAGGGATTCCCTTCTAGAATGAGAGCTCGCAACATTTCAAGCGACTTCAGCGCCTCGATAACGTCGGCAAGGCTGCTCAGATTATTATCCTCCAAGTCCAAAACTTTCAAGGAGTTCAGCGAGTTCGTGAGAGATCGCAATTGTTGTGCTAGAATTCAAAAAAAAAAAGTGATAAAACATATTTTATAATTTTCACATTAAAAAAAAAGCAAGTACTTTTCTAAAAACACTTTCTCGATCTTTTAACGACGAACTAAATTGTTTTTCTTATCACTCGCTCATTATTTGTCTGTTCTTCCTAAAAAAAATGCCTACATCGAGCTAAAACTTTGTTTTTAATTTTAAGCATGAACTTTAGGCGGTTCCGAAGCTATTCGATAAGATCCATAGATGATCAGAGTTTCCGGATTCGACAAGTAGTAACATCGAGGCACAACCATGCGTCGGTGAACGGACTAATGGGCAAATGTGTTTCGGCGAGGGAGCATGTCAGTCGAAGCCGCAGAGGGAGAATTTCTCGCCCATGAATGCTCACACACGAATTTCGGTAATACAGCAGGTAACTCGTATACGTAACGCGGAGAGAGTAACGATAGCGTTTCTCCGTCTCTGTCCCTTTCCATCGGTTATCTCGCGGTTCGAACCTACAACGATTCTATTCTGCGATTCGTGTCAAGCGTTTTGGCTGCTTGTCTATCTCACTCTCTATCTCTCGTATTTCTCTCTCGTGTACTCTCCTGCATGCATTATTTAGAAACAGCGAGAGCCATTCACACGTGTTTCTGATTGAACAAAATCTCTTTTGGCTCTGTCTCGTTTATTTTTTAACCACGATATCTGAAAATCGTACTTTTCAACTTATTCGTTTTGAGTAAATAAAATAGTTGGTTTCACCAATGCGTTCTTAATCAAAATTGCATAGTTATGCTGTATATTTCGTTACAACCACAACGATAATAAATATATTGACAATTGTCTATTTGAATTTTTTGCATAACAATCTTTTTCATCATTTTTAATATTCTGTAAAGACGTCATTTTTTCAAGCTGATGATTCAATGATGTAGACTGTCAAAAATAATAAATGAAGAGATGATAGCTCCATCGATCGATTTTTGTTCGTTCGATCTTTTTGTTCAATTTCACATCTATAATTTTTTAAATGCGACAGTATTATTTTTTATTATTGAAATTATTTTTAATGAAAAATTCGTGAATTATGTTATTTTATAAAAAAAAAGGAATTTTCGTGAGACTGGTCAAATTAGTGTGGAAAAAGAGTTTGGTTTTCCGTGGACGGGCAGACTGCGTGGCGACGTCGTCAAGTGGTTAATTGGAGACGACGGGAGGAGGTAAAGAGCGACGAGAACGGAGGTCGGACGGGGCCGGTGATTTGTGGGGCTGCATAACGTAATTACGATCCGTAGCCGGCGCTCTCTCCCGCTCTCGCTGCTTCCATCGCTCCCGCCGTTATCCTACGTCCACGAGACACGTCCGTACTACCGGAAATCTCGCTCCCACGATTCTTGTCCTTCCCCCGGTCCGTCATCGCGTTTCCGCTCGTTGGAAACACCGGATACTGGACGGACCAAACACGCCCGAATGTGTCTCCGAGCTTCCATCAGTCAAACTTCGCCAAAACTGAATTTTCTTCAATTTACTCAAACTTGTACCCTATATTGTATATATACGAAAAATGAGGAAAAAAAATGAACTCGTCTTTGAGAAATGTTCAGTTCGTGAAAATAATATAATTAATATACAACTGAATTAATCTGAAAATCCGATTTTGATAATCTGCGCCGTGGGAACAGCCTAATAATTATTTACTCGCGTATTTGCAAATGGAGGGATAAATAAATAAATAGGACAAATTGATGAAAAAATTAAAAGATGAATAGAAAAGATGGCGGTGGTTGCCGAGATGGAGCGAGCCTGGGGGCTCGAAGACGAAATTTAGCCCATTGGTGGCTCTGGGGATGCATTAGAGCAATTGCAGAGTGGCCCTGAGAGGATAGCCAATGTCGAGCGGTACAGGCGAGGATGCAACATTAATACACCCTCGGCAGAAGCGCACGGTGTCTCCCTCGTCGCCCCTTTGCCACTCAAATGCGCCAACGGAACAAGCCCGCTCTCCACTCTCTGCTTTTTCATTATTTATCGCGTGCTCACTGCCTCATCAAATATTTCACGCAAATATTTCGATTACTTTGAAACACATCATAATAATAATATCTCATCGTTCATTATTCGCTACTATTCTGCACAATTTTACTATTTTTCGACGTATTTTTTCAGAAAATAAAAAAGAAAAAAACATCCTCTAAATGCAAGCTCCGCCAATTTATCTCAACAAGATTTTTTGCAGATTATTATACGAATATAATAACTGCAAATGAAAATAAAAAATGAAAATGTTGAAAACTCACTGCTGGAAACATTGTTATGCGACAATCCAAGAAAAACGAGTGACTTGGGCGCCTTGTTAGTGAGCTTTTCCAAAGACGTTATCCGATTTCCTGTGAGCTCGAGGACTCGTAAATCGGGCGGCAGATCCTGGCCCCTGATCTCCTTGATGTCGTTACCGCCGAGGCTCAAATGGCGCAGAGCCGTAAAACGTTTCAGGCTTCTGCCAATTTTCGTGATCTTTTTGTGCAATATAATTAAAGCAAAATTAAATGACTTTTATATTTCGAATATTATTTAAAAAATCTTTTTCACCCCAGCAGCGATGAGTCTCACGGCGGTTACGATATTTTCTAGCCATTTGCCGTTGATTATGTCATTTTTGAGGACCGCCTTCGCCAGCACCGACAAGGGATTCGTTATGAAATCATTCTTCGCCGCAAATTTCTTCCACTGCTTCTTCGTAAACGATTTCCAATCGTATTCCAATATTTCGATCATCGCTTCTCGAGCTTCGCTTTCATTTTTTTTCAATTTCATAATAATATAGTAATTAATTATACAAAAAAAGTCTTTAATTATTCATTTAATCATCAAATTTAATATGATTCGAAGCAAAATAATCATTAGCTTTGTCAACTTTTATTATTCCAAGTACATTAACTTTTTTTATATCATGGATTATTGAATAACCAGTTTTATTATATTTTTATCTAAAGCGGTATACTTGACAAGAATATATCCAGCTCAAATTTCTCTTATTGCGTCCGAATATGCAATAGCTATGGAAATTAATTGTTTTATCAATAAAAATTTTTAATCAAATTAATTTGAAATGATTTTTCAAAATAATCATTGAAAAGCATAATTTTTAAAAAGTCGTTGAAAAACGTAGTTAAAGAAGTATAAGTTAGCGTTTAAATTGACCTTTATTTTGTGCTATGTAGCTATATGTTACAGGAAAGAAGTACGCTCACTAAGGGTTATGTAATCACATTAAAACGATCAAAGAATAAAAATTACCGATCTGCTGGAATTTTCGTATCTTCCAAAAATTGTCCGACCACGCTCCTCCTGACTTTTTTTTCGAACACTTCGTCGAATGTGACGTCTCGAGAACGATTCCGATGGTCACTGACCTGAGAGGGGCGTTTCTCCAAATTACTCCACGTAACACGTTCGTAAACTTTTTCTCGGACATTAGCCTCCCACTGAGGATTCGACTTCCTTCTTTTACTCATCGGAAGTTGCTCCATGCTTTCGTAATTCGGGACGTTAAGATCAGTCGCCATTTTCAATTTTATTTCAATGAATTCGTGCGATTTTCATAAAAAACGAGAAAAATCGTGGTAAGTTGCAATTTTTGACGAAATTTGACAGACGTCAGATTCGATTTGTTTTTTGTTTTCAACGAATTTTTCCACGCTGGGATTATTTTTCTTAATTTTTTTATCATATGACGCGTCGCGATCGACGAACATTCGAGCGATGTCCCCATTGAGAGGGTTTTTTTTTCTCGTCCCGTCGGTGCTCTCCTCCCTCTCGTTCTCTTTCCACGTGTATATATATTTGTGAGTTGCCATTCTGCAATGTCTGGCTACGGAGCTCGGCGTCGATCAGGGATAGCCGGGAAAAAGCAATTACCCAAAGGCCGATCTAATTAATTGCCGTTTTTAGCGTGAAATGCAAAATTCGTTCTATCTATATAATTCAAAAAAGCTCGGGCGTGTATAGACATAGGATACGGAGACGTGTATACAGACATGTATTTTTCCCGGAGGGCGGATATATTTAGAAGGCCGATCATTCTCGGCATGATGGCTCCCCGAGCCCGGCTTCCGTTGATTGGAATTCAAAAAGTCAATTGAAAATTTCAAGTACGCCCTGGCATATGGACGGGAGACAGATTGAGCGCGGACGAGATCCCGCGAATTTTTCACGCGCCAACCAGTGAAATGTTACACTCTATTTCAACGATTAATTGATTTCATCATTACACTATTTTACAATCGATCGCCCAGGAAATAAAAAAAAAATCACCTCGAATAAAAGAACGTATTCATCTAGTGAAAAACTTTAATCTTCGGTTGAAAATATTTTTATTGGCGTAAAATATGTATTTTTAAATATATTTTACTGACTCAATTTTGTTCACCGAATCGAAATATAATTAAGAGTATTTTTCAACAGTTTCAGTGAAGATTTATGGACAATATATTACACGAGCATAATTTTATTGAAAAATTACTTATGTAAACATTAATGTGAATACAATAGTAATTTTTTTCCTCGCTTCTGGGAAAACAGAAATATTTGCCATAGTAAGAGCTGTTTTAAAACGTGCCTTATGAAAAAATTATAGTAAAAAATGTAGAAAAATTGCCAGAACTTTTGTATGAAATTCCGTATAAAAATGAGATAATCCTCTCGGAAAGCTGGAAGCGGGAAATTAGCGAATCAGCGAAGCTCAATTTTGAGAAACGAGTTGTTTTGTAATACGAGCGAGAGTAACAATATTTAATTATTCCGAAGCTTTGCGAGCCACTCAGCGTCGTTTTATGGGTGAGTTTTGATTTTGTTATCGTGGCTCTCGGTTACCTGTAAAATGCATATAGTAGTCGTAGCAACGGGTACAATAGTTACAAGTACGCTTCGCTTCTCAACGTGGCCCGAACATGGCGCAACCATTATTATCGTCAGAGATGTATCCTCCTGGGAAACGGCGAGGGTTGGGAGAGAGCAGCACCATCGCGCAAAGCAGCCCGAGCCCCAGCAGCAGTCTCCGATAACACGATAGTAATTACTGGCTGGAAATAATTAGTGGAGCATAATTAAAGCCGAGCGAAAGATGAACGATATCGTCTGTCGCTCGTTAGTCGACAGTTAGTTTTGCTGTCTGTATATTTTCCTCTTCCTATACGAGCCCTCTCTCCTCCTCCTCCTCCTCTGTACTCCCTTTATCTCCTTTTCACTCATTTGCATCGCCTTTTCTCGCACCTTCCAAGTCCGAAGATTCGCGTGTGTCCGAATTACAATCATAAATTTTATTTTATACAATATCATTTTCATTGAATTAATTTTTTTTGCATCAGAGACTGTACACTGAGAAAAAAAGTTTTGTTGAATCAACTGAACGGACGGACACGAAGGGCGAATGAAATATACTTATTTCATTTTATTACATGGTATTTTTTTAATTCCACCTGTAATTTAAGTCCATGTCTAAAACAAAAGGCACAGCAACGAATATTAAATTAAATAAATTTTATGTTTAAAAAACTACATTTTATCTGGTTTTATTTTTAAAAAATCAACTTTTTTGTCAGTGTATATTTACGAAAAACATTTAATTAAAGCCATTTTTGTGTAAAGGTGAAATTAAAAACAAAGTCTTTGAAAGTCGATCAAAGAAGACAGCAAATACTGTTTTTATAAAATAGTCGGTGAGGCAGGTTAGGAATAAAAAAAATTTTCGATAGTTTTATTTTCTAGGGTCTTGGAGAGGAGCCTGAAAAAATAAAGAGCCGTACTCTCGTGATAGCCAATCGAGAACACAGTAGTCCTTGAACGGTGTAAAGCTCCCGGTTACAATCTCTAATTCGATCTCGTGTCGAAGAAGCGAGCGGAGTCCCATTTCTCTCGTGGAGAGAGGACAAGAGAGATCCCGTGAAGAGTGGAAGAAAAAGCTGTCGCGTTCCGGGTAATCCCTCGATGCGCCGTCGACACTTTTTCCCTTCTTTCTCCCTTATTCTTCCTCCCCCGGTCCACCTCCTTTTCTCCCGGCTCTCGGTTCATTCTTCGTCCGCAGTGCTTTCTTTACGAAATCCCGAGCGTTTATTTTTCTCGCACAATGGCGATCCTGAGCGAGAAATCCGGACATCGAGAGTCACGGGCACGTGTGCTCGGTGTTCTCGGACAAACTCGTGAGCTTTTCTCGCGTCGAGCTCCGGGAAAAAAATGAACCGGGGGAGCAAAGCCACGACAGATCCGAGAAGGAAGAGGACAGGAAAAAAAAAGAGAAAAAACCGCGAGGATATAACGGTTATCTCTGCGGCAGATGCGTAAAAAGACAAAAGAATAAGGCTTTCGAATGATAAAATCTGCGGCGAAGCCAATTCTCGAAGGCATATATACGTTATGAGAGCCAGGAAAGGGGCAGAGAGAGAGAGAGAGAGAGGGACGTAGAGATAAAAAGTGAGAAAGCGAAAAAGCTGAATGAGAAAAAGAGAGAGAGAGAGAGCAAAAATTGGCCTGATGGTTCACAGGTGGAAGGGGGTGGGAAGTTCTCGTTCGCGAAAGGGGGTTGTCCGTATTTTTCCGGATTATACAGTCGGAGCGGCGATTCGATCGTAGACAATCCATCGACGACGCGGAGAACACGGGACAGGCGTGGTTCGCGTTCTCGTTCCCGGGCGAATCGTTTCTCGTACGCGGAAAGTTGAGCGAAAAAAAAACTGAAAAAAAAAACGCTCCTCGGAGAAACGAAGATCGTAGTGAAAACGCGCAGACGGGTGACAGCGAAGGGGGGACGAGAGAGATAAAAAAGGGGGCCGGGGATATAGGGGGAACTTTGAGTTCATTCGATAAATCGAAAGAAGAGCGAAAAAGGCGGGATGCTCTGCTCCAGCGGGTGGTAGATGAAGAGAAAATGTATTGGATGGAAAAAAGTGGAGTCAGGGCTATCTCCGACCCTTCGTCGTATCAAACTCGCCTTTCATACACTCCCGCGATGTCGTCAAGATTCAACGCTCTTTTGTCGATCCGTATCGTCTTATGGGACTTTACGAGATCGCGCTCCGACACTCAGCCCGAGATCGATCTTACGATGAAAAAAAAAAAATAAATCGTTGTGAATTTGTGACATATCAAGATATCGCAAGCTCGTTTTTTGTTTCGTACTTTTCACGGTAGATTTGTTTTACTTTAGCTATTTTCTACTCTTCTTCGGTATATTTTATTTTCTTATTTACTTTGTCATCTAATAAAAATTTCTACTATTTTAAAAATGTACTTGCTCTTTATGTTTTACTTTTATTTGGTTGTTTTTTTTTCGTTTAGTTTATCATCTCTTTATTTTTCTTCTGGATACTTTTATTTTATTTCATTCTTTTTCTTTTTATATCATTTGTTGTTGTTTTTTTTTAATTTAGTTTGGGAACTCTTTTTATTTTCCAGGCGGCGTCATTAACCCTTTTGGAACGACGAACGACGTTCGAGCTGTGCGGTGTCTTGCTGACGTCGTTCGGCCATTATTCGCCTCGGAAGATCCTCCGACGATGAAACTGTCGAAGGAATCCGATCGCTGGATTATGTTACGGGAAATCAGCGATTGGCGCTCCGTAAAATGGCTCGGCGAAAGAGAGAATCGGGAGGGAGGGTGGAATGTATATCAGTCTCTGTACGAGGAATCTCTCGCGATTCCCTATCCCGAGAATGCGCCGGAGCTCGACGATCTCGAGGATTTCCAGGATCCCGAAGACGAGGAGTCATTTGTATTCGAATCCAGCCCAATTCGGAAAGAAAAAAAGTAAAAAAATCACATAAAAAACGAACCGGAGACAGAAACGGAGAGATAAAAAATTGAGAGAAAAAAATAAAAACTCATCCCAGGCGTAATGAAAAGCTGATAAAAAGAATTCGAAAAGTTGCTCGAAACGTCCACGAGTTTGCGAATGACAATGAAAAGGAGCTTTTTTTCAGCCGGGTCGGCAATTTTTAGCCCCGGGCTCGGAGATTCGTAAAATTCTCCGGATATTCACTCGAGACCGGTACGATCGCGGCCTTTGGTCGCATTGAGGTACTCGGTTGCGGAGTCGGTCCGCGATAAAGGCATTACGGCGTAGGAAGGGTAAAGCTCCGGGTAATTTATAACCGGTTGTACATTCGGCACTAAATAAGGGTGGTAACCTTCATCAGGGTTGCAGTTTCGCTCCTCGTTTCTGCTGCGCGAGTCCCGCTCGGATTCCTCGCGGAGTCTCCGGCCGATGGGCCCTCCCGTCGAAACCTCATCGCGAATTGTCCGCGACCGCTCGCATTCAACCCTTTTTCCCGTCCTGGATCTTTTCTGTCATCGCTCGCTCTCTGTCTCGTCCTCGACGCTCGTTTTCCCCAGCTCTTTCTATTTCTCTCTCTCTCTCCCCCCTCTCTATCTCTAATGTTATTCACGGCTCGGATTAAATCGTGTACTTCCGCTGCGTTCTTTTCCGCTTCCACTTTTCCTGCATAAGCAATCGAATACGCCCCTTTCGCGGAGAACGACAGGACGAGCTGCTTTTTCTCCCTGGCTCGCGTTTTTGTCTCTCGTCGCTTCTATATGTATATTCCTCGTTTCTCTCTTTCTCATTTTTATTCTCTCGTTTTTTCTCCCTTATTCCCTTTCTCGTTTTTCCCTCTCGATATTTCTCCATCGTCGTTTATTTTTTTCTTCCCAGTTCTCTTTCTCTTTCTCTCTCTCGACGAGGTATATAACTGTCGCATTTTTATGCTTGCACAGTTTCGAGCAAAATAGCAAAACGGGCAAAAAAATCCTGATAGAAACGAATGTATTTTTCCGGATTACGCTTTTCGCGAAGTCTCTCGATGAAATCGAAGCGGGGAGCAGCGCGGCCGTCCCGCCAAATTAGATCCATTATTGAAGCTTTTCCCCGAAACTCATTCGATTTTCTTATCGCCGACGGTTAACGAACATACGAAAATTTGGGGGGAAAAAAATATCACGTGAAATAAAAATGAGGAGAAATACGGGGGAAGAGCGCGTCGAGCGTCAGAATCAATTGGAGTTATTGCGAAGCTTTGTAATCCCGCAGTCTCGTCCATTATCGTCGCTTCGAGCTCTCTACCCCGTTTTGAGTTCTTCCGTCTCGTTCTTGCTCCTGTTGCCACCGTGGTTCTCGGCTAAGCCCGGTTTACATTGCCTTTGTTAATAAAATCACACCGCCAGAGGGCCGGCGCAGTTTTCTCTCTCGCTTTTCGGTACGCGCGAGAGCCCGAAAGCCCGCGCGGGGACGAATGATCGAGGCAACGGTCACGAAGGGGCGGATGCACCGAGATAAAGCTCGAAAAAAATGGTGTGATTTGCAAATGCATCGAACAAACCCCTGCAGCGCGAATATGCGTTTGCAAACGCGTACAACCGCCCTCGACCGACTTAATTTAGCGAGGTCGTATATCAATCGGGATCGAATCCCCAGGTGCTCTTCTGTACAATGGCCCGTGGCGCTCTCTATAATCCCTCGCGTTGCACTCGGCCAACCCGCCCCGAGATGATCGAGCCTCGATGCTTTTTTTTTTAAACTTTTCATTCCTCCATTTATTTAATTTTTCTTTTTTATCGTATAGAAAAAAAAGTTTGAAACTTTTACGAAGGAAAAGCGTTTTTAAAAACAAAATGATAAGATTTGCGAAAACATTATATGAATCAATAATATATATCAAAATCTAAAGAATTAGTATTTTTTTAATGTTTTCATTGATATACACTTTATAAAATCTGAAAATTTAACTTCTATGGTTCACTGATTGATGGAAAATTTATTTATTTATTTTCATCTTCAAAAGCTATAAGTCAAATATATATTTTTTATAAAAAAATACTGTTTTGAAAAGTTATAGACAATTCATATCGTATAAACTCGTAGAATATGTTTATTGACCATTTTCAATAAAAATAAGTCAAAAATTTTAATGACAAACAAATGTTCTTGAAACAAATTTATCTAAAAATAATAATAAAAATACCAAGGAGTAGAATAAACATTTCTAAAAAAATATATAATATATACATTTTTTAAATGGAAATTAATTGACGCGAAATTCAAGAAGTATTCAAATTTTGGGTAAAATCGACGACTCTTGTTTTCTGAACACAATAATTACCAAGTGATTGGTAATCGCGACGTTCTCGTGCGGAGACGACAAAAGTCGAGTCGAAAATTGGGTTACTGCGGACAGGTAGCTGCGAGGGCAGGCTTCGTTCGGTCCAGGAGTATTTCTCGCAATTCCGGCAATTTCGTCGTTCCTACGTCCAACTCGCGCGATCCTCCTGTTAAACTTCTCTCCCTGGTATCGGTTCAGCGGCCGGGTTCCGCAAATTTGCATCTATCTTTCTAATTTCGTTCCGCCAATCTGCATCCCGTTATAGCCGTCTCCTATATAAATTTCGACGAGGGGGACCGACGAAGGCGGTCCGGCCGTTAAAACGCACGATTAAATAAAAGCATTCCCCAACGGAGCGAGAATATACGACAGAAGAAATATTGAATCGAGAAGCTTCGAGGCGTGATTTTTCAACAATTATGCAACTAAAAACGTACATTTTTAAATACATATGTAAAAAATTTGAAGCTGATCGAAGTAAGTTTAATTTCGAGCCATTTAAGGAGGTTGTAACGAAATGTAAAAGTCTGGAGAATTGCCTGAAAATATAACGATTCAATCAAAAATAAAATCAGCTTTCCAATAAGCACAAAATTTATATAGGTTGCCGAATTTTCTGTGAAGAAAAATACATTTCAAAATGATACGTTTACACGGTAATTTTGCTTCGCGTATGGGGTATGAGTATTCATTTGAGCAATTAACACAGGCAGACACTAGAGAATTACATGAATTTTTGATATGATGTTCCTAAAGATGTATCGTTAATGATATTAACAAAAAAAAGTGGTGTCATCGAACAAATAAGAAAAATTTATCGAGTTAATTGACAGTCCACTGTGTCTAACCTCTTTCGTATTCGTTCATAACAGAGTATTTAATTTTTAAAAGTGTAAATTAATTCAAAACATTATTCTTCTGAAACGCATTAATAGAAGTGAACCTCATATGAAAAAGTAAATAAAATAAAGCTTTCTTGAAATTAAGGATTTTTTTATAATTTTAATGTTCGAATAGTTTTTGTATTGACTACTCTGAAGTTACAACCTCCTTAATTGCATCAAATGGCGCTCCGTTTGAATTTCGTCTTATTCTGCTGGAGGCTGACGGTCGATGTTTTCGCGTGTGGTCTCGGAGAAACCGCCGTGTCAGCATTCGAGTCGCCGGAACGCCGAAGGTGAACGCCTCGTGGCAAACAATGCGTCGTTAATCGGGCCTGGATTTCGAGAATCAAGGATTTCGGTGATCGGCCTCGAACCTGCGACGTAAAATATATCTGAAAGCGAATTTTCAACCAAAATCGTATATGAACGAGCGCTGGAAATTTTTTTGAAAAGTCCTCATCGTTGACGGACGTTCAGAAAATTTGATGAAAAAGATAGAACGTTCGGGGACGCGGCTCCGTCACGTTTCGAAAGGGTGGCCGAGCCGGGTTTCTACGTGCAGAACCGATGCACCGAGACGAATGGCAACTCCGATCCGGCGAAATCATGGCGCTGTGTACGGCGAGTACGTGAGAGGCGATGGAGCGAGTTGCCTCGACAAAATGGCGGTAATAAGGGGTGTCAGGAAAATGGCCGCCCTGATGAACCCTGAATCGCGGCATTACGGCAACTGATTGCGCGAGTCTGTCGATGCACGGAGTTTGGTGAAGGGAAAACGGTTGGATGGAGCAAAGAGGGACGCAAATACCGGTTACGGCGGGAGAAAGAGAGAGAGGGATGCTGAGCGAGAGAGAAAGAAGCTAGAATTCGACGCAAGGGATAAAAAGAGAGAGAAGACGCAAGAGTGAGATGGAAATATATACGCGAAAAGTGAGAGAGAAGGTATATAAACGTATACAATCGGCGAATATCGGACAGAGAAGAAACGAACGGGAAAATTTTGCGGAGATTCGGCAACGTTCGCGTTAGAAGGAAAAGCTCGAAGGACTCTTTTGACTGAACTCTGACCGTGTGCGGTGTGTATCAGATAGACGAGCGTTACTTTTCTAGTTTGAAGAGAAGCGGAGCTGAATGAGACACGTGAATAGGCGAGAACCGCCCGGACGCGAACGCCGATGCGTCTGTGCGCCCCCGCCGTACGTGGCGAATATCAGCGCGATAGGCGAAGGTGAAAGCAAGTGCGGTCACGTATCGGCGCAACCAGGGGATTCTCCCTCCAGAAGCAACGGGTTGCAGAGTTAGTTAGGGGCTTGCGACGTCATGCGGCGCGTTCGAGGGGAAAGATCAAATCAGAGAGCAACATCAAGATCAAACGAACAAAAAGAAAAACTTTCTGTTTTTATACATTTTTTTTTCGCAAATTATTTCAATATCGTATAATGGAAATCTTTGCAAGGAAAATCTTTGAATCATTTGAAAAAGAATTTTTCTGAAAGCCTACATTATTGGGAAAATTATCTCATTTGGGTTGATTTTCGATTTTTGTTCATATAAAAATTTTCGCATACTTACTACATATTGGTTAGAATGAAATGTAAATAAATTTTTAATAAATCTGTACAGTACGATTATTGTTCTATAGGGGCAATAGAAATATATTTGGGTAATAAATAATCAGTTTATAGTTGTAAATTTCAGTGCAATAATTCAAAGGCAATTTCCAACATTGTAATAGAATTTTATATGAATGTTGCATGTTATAATTCTCAAATAAAATCACGCGGTATATAGACGCTAGATATAGCATTATTGAAAATTAATGTGTTCTCTTTGTGTATAGGCTTTTCTCTAATTCGAAGTCGATGATGAGATAAGTTCAATGAAGTTATTAGCTATCCATCATTTATTTGGATCTTTTTCTATCTATATCTTTAATAGGGCTTCTTTTACTTTTTTTGCAATATTACTATACAATTTGTTCCTGAAATACAAATTTTTCAAGCAGAAAAAAACGTTTCATATTACATTTTAAATCGTGAAAAAATGTTGATATCTTTAAAAAAAATGTAATTTATTAATATAGCAACTTTCCGAATAAATTTGGGTTTTAAGTATAAAAATTAATATTTTTTTGAAATTTCGTTTATGTGTTCTACCCTTTTACAATTATTGAAAAATTTTTGGTCGGGTAACTAGATGGATCTTAAAAAGTGTTTCTTCAAAAAATATCTCGATTGATTTATGAATTAAATGGAACTAATTTTTATTTGTCGTCTAATTTCAATAAAAATTTGCCCTAACGCATGGCCTTTCGAGTTATACGTGAAATGTTCTCCCTCGCTTCTCTTCTCTTCGAATTATCCACGAAATTATGATCCGATTACGGCGCAGGCAGAAGCTCTCCGACTCCTCCTCGTGCCTTCATTTACGGAGATTCAAAATTGCACGTGCGCGGAATAAGCTACGAGGGAAACGCTTCCGTTTAGCCTCCGCGAGGCTAGTGCATGCGTTTTCGAAGTCGCGGATACGTGTGCCTCACAAATTCGTATCGTTTACTCAAAAAAACAAGTTCTATAACTTAATTTCTCAATTTATTTTCTTTATTTTCTTCTCAAAGGTTTTGCTCCCCGAAGATTTATACTTTCGCAGTACTTGGAAAATTCGATACGCGAGAGTAACAACTCTGAAAATTATTGCAATAATTTCTGCGAGGATCCTTCGCTCGCATGAAATTTCTCTTTCTCACGAGTCACGAGTATGGAAAAACTGTTAAAAGTACTTCATACCTCGTGTCCATCGCGTTGTCGTCATAAATAATTAATGTCTTGACTGGCGGGTCGGCTCGCGACGATAAGCGCTCCCCGAGTCCGTTTTGCGCCACTTTTATCTGACGCTCGTAAAACTTAAAAATTCATCCAGTGAGCTGCTTCTCAATAATGCAGCGTCGCGTGACTGTCTCTTTCTCTTTTCGTCCGGTGCATCGATACGTGGAGGCATGAACGCGCTGGGGCTTGGAAATCCCTTTCCGCTCGTGTGTCGCGGCGACCCCGCGCGCGCAAGCCTGCGGTTCGTTTAATATTTAATTGGCCACAATAAACGGGAGGGTCCTTATACGTATGAAATACACGAAAATTTGCGTTACGAGTTCTCGTACACCAAACTATCATTTTCGAATGAAAAAAAAAGTAAAAATAAAAAGTACACAAAAAAGTACCTAACGATTAAAAAAGCTTGGCAAAATCAATATTTTCCTTCTTCTAATTTTCAAATGTTTTTCTCTGTAATCATAAAAGGAAAAATATTTATCACGTTTAGTAGGTAAGTAAATCGATGTCCGGAATGGCCAAAAATATTTATTATAGATTGAAAAGCTGAATTGGAAATTCAGATACTGGCTCCAATTTTCATTCAAAATCAGCCTCAAAATTATCCTTTGAACTGATGTACGAATAAAAAAATCATGATAATTTTCGTCGTTAATATACCCATCCCAAATTTTTCTTGTAATCAAATTTAAATTTAAATACCTCACATTCTATTAATATAAAAAATGACTGATAAATTATTGATTCGCAATAAAAAATGTCACAATTATTGAGATATTTTGCAAAACATATTAAACTTAAAAATATTAAAAATATAAAAGCTTGGTTGTTATTAGTTTTTGAACCGCAGTTTATTTTGTTAAACTTGACAAATTTATCTACATACTCGAAAAAATATTTTATCCACTTTTAAACAAAATAATCAATGTGTATAATTTTCAATGTTGTTGCGTGTGATAGTAATAGTAAAGGATAAAGTAGAGCTTTTATGCAAAATGCAAAATCTCGAAAATTTGAGCAAGACCCGATGGTTGAAGTATCGCGGATGAGTTTGTGATCGTTGCAGCGTGAGGATGAGATTTGACCGCGTCGAGTGTTCTCGGAGAGGATTCGGGAGGGTTGAAACTCTCGGGAAAAAGCTTGAAGAAGCGAGCTTCGAGTTTTGAAAATTTATGTTTCCGGGCGACGCTCGCGAAATATATATTTCACCTCTTTGCCGATAATTTTTCTCGAGTGCACCAAGATTCGTTCGGGGACGCGATTGCTCCTCGCGCTCGCTTAAATTCTCGAAAACCTTTCTTGCGGTTATTCTCAAGCTCTGCCCCGGCTCGACGATAAAAAGGCGCGCGTCCTCCTCGCGGATTTTAAGCGCGTTCATTAACGCCCGACGTATCCCGACACAAAGCCGACGACGATTCGCATCTACGAATAATTCAAGCGCGGAGAAAAATATCCGGGCACTTGATTCGCCGAGATCACGCGGGGACGAGTGCGCCCCGCGTTTCATCGTTGCGGAAACAGAAACGGAGAGAAAAACGCCCGCGGCGACGTTCCCGCGACGACAAGTGCGAGGCGAGCGTTTCGAATCTACTGTTCGAGAGAGCGGAATTAACGCGCATTTGCACACATGCACTCAACTTCGAGCCTCAAATTAATTCGACGATTAAATCGAAAAATTAAGCCTCTTCAAACGATTACGAGCGATAAAGAATTTTAAGAGTCTTATCTCACAACAGTTATTCTTAAAGCTTAAAATGAAATATTATCTGAAAACAGAGTATCGTTGCATAGTATAATCCAATATATATATTTTTTTTAATGTCAAAATTAGTCGTTTATGATTTTCAGCTATAATATAGACTGCATTTTTATCAAAGATTAACAAGTGGGATATATGACAGGTCAAATAACAATAAAAGTTTTTAATACACCAAACAGAATATGATAATTTTTTCCTGTAACTGACATAAATAAAAAAAGAAAAAAATGTGTTATATGCGAATTTACCAGAAATTAAAAACGATAAATATTTGTAAAGGGTCTTTATTAAATTTTCATCAAATTTATGAAATTTGAGATTTATATATTATATTATTTTCGCAGTTCAAAGAGCCAATCGTCAGTTTTAATTTAAAATTTTTAATTAAAAATGAAAAAATATTTGTATGTATAAATAAGACTTTATTAAATTTGAGATCGATTGTATCTTTTTTCGCAGTCGAATGTACCGATCGTCCGTTAACGAGAGTCCAAAAACAGCTGACAGCGATTGAAATAAGTTGAGGAAGAAAGAGACAAAGTCAGCGACAACCGGAGTCCGTTGGCTCGTCCGTTTTATTATTCAAAATGTTATTTCGTTAATTAACACAAAGGAAAGTTGCCGGGCATTGTCTCACCTGAATGCGCACTCATTAGGGACGAGCCAGGAACTGGCCTCTGAGAGTAGGAAAGGGTAGAAGTCAGACTTCCGGTGTTTGAAAAGCAGGTCGAGTCGATGGGGTTGGAGATTTCGTCCGACTCTGCATGGGCCGATGAACGAGACGCCCGATCATTTCATCGAATTCGCGTTCCTCCCTATTCTCTCATTTCATTTTTTTCCACCCTCTATCTCCCCTCTTTCTCCCCTCACCGGAGCTTTTCTCTTATACGCTTATTAATTGGATAAGTTTTACAATTAAAAACACTCCCATCCTCTCGTCATTCGCAACTCTACATAATTTTTTATTCTCGTACCAGTTTTTCATACAATTTTTTTTCGTAGCTCGTTAGACCATCGAGAAACTCCTTTCCCGAATTCATTTCATGATAGTCCCCGGAGTCGCGTTAGAACAGATTTAATTAGACATAAAGACGTTTCTTACACTGTTATCATTATCCCTTGCAATTTTTTGGTTGATTTTCTAAAAATGATATTCTCATTAAATAAGACTTTTTAATATTTTAATATACTATTAATATTATTAATATTATTATTATTATTCTAAATGTTATGAAAATCGACGATGGGAAAAATTATATTATAGGGAAAAAAATTTGTTTGCTTTATTTTATCAGAATATCATTCGAATGTAAGTGAATTTTTCAAATTTAAGTGCAAAATATTTATTGAATGTCTCTATATACTCCGCATATGCTGCTATTTGATGAAGTGCAGTCCAGCGGTTGATTGGATGAGTCGATTGAATTAAATTGGCTTCGTGTATATCCGCAGTTATAACAGCGGAGGGTTTTGCGGGACGAGAACCGGAGAGGGATGTAAATATCTACATGTATACACGTACACTCTGGCCATTTTTTTTTCCACCGTAGGCATACAAGTTTGACGAGTGATTGGACGAGCCACTGTAGTTCATTAATTTTTATCCAAGAGCACTCGAATCAAAATTATTTTTCCATTTATATCAACCTCGATATTTTCCTCCCTGTGTCTTCCCAAGAGCGTTATATGTTCCGAGATCGGAGTAATTTTCAATTTTTTTTTCACAAGCAAAAAACGAGAAAAAAATTCAGCAATTATTATTGCGAATAATGAAGCAAAATAAAAAAAAAGTATATTGTATGTAATTCGAACAGAAAGATTTTTTATTTGCGAATAATATTCATCGTTTGTTATTGCTGTTTTTTAAAATGAAAATTGTTGATAAAGATGAGATAAACTCTTAAAGCTTTTTTTAAAATCTTTTTGTTCCTATTCTCGTCTCATTCCTGGTAATTTCGATGCACAGCAGAAATCTAGCGAATTGTCGAAGCGCTCTGAATGCGTAGGCTACTCTGGTAAATCGTCTCAGTACGAGACGTCTCATTGTCGCAGCCGCTTTTGTTCATAAGCGTCCGCGTGTCCGTCCACGTGTGGCCGTATAATACTTTGAACAATGAAAGCTTTCGAGCTTGCTCGAGAAATAAGCCTCCGAGAACTAATGCGAAACTCACCGAACGAACGACTATACTCGAAATGATATACAACTGAGAACTATGTGTAATAAACGTTTCGAATTAATTAACAAAAATGATAAATGCAAAATGAAATTATCGATCAATCTTATTAGTGAACCATTTTTATAATATTTAAATAATATACTCATAAAAATAATTACATATAAAAATATGTAGTTTAATTTCATAATATAATATATATTATGTATAGTCGTACTGATAATTCTATTAAATGTTCGAGTATTTACCTGAGAATACTTAATTGCTTGTAAATAATTATTCCATGTAGCAAGACGAGAGTCAGAAATAAATTGAGAGCTCATTTTTCTGGGATTATAACTTTGGGTTGACTGTCACGATAATTAATATTCTCTTTAAACGAGATTCGATGGAAGGGTTATCACGATTCGGTTGAGGGTGTACCGACGTTGAGGAAAGGCCTCGAGTACCGGCGGAGCGCAAACATCAAAGCGAACGAGACCAGAGCCAAGTACTTAATCTCGGTGTTCCAATCCCTTGGCTCCATTCATTCGTGTACGACTTTGAGAAAAGTAATGAAGTTAAGGGAAGTTAAATAGCGAATTTGACAATTATTTAACTTGAATTTAACTACAATATTTAACATAAAAAATAAACTGTGTATATTCAGCTATAAAAGTACTATTGTATATAACTAAATATTTCAAATGGACTATTTCATTCAACTATTCTTTTAACTATGTCAATTTACTATGCAACTAACCATATAATTTAACATTACGAGCGACAATGCGGCTGCTTTTTTTATATGTTTGAATTGATATTTTACTGTTTTTCTAGGCGCATATTTCATACAACTTCACATATAATTCGCTCTATTCCGATTAATTTATTAGAGATTTCATCTCTTTTTTAAATATACGAGCAGCAACGCGGCCGCTTTTTCCGTTTCAACATGTTTGAATTGATGTTTTACAATTATTCTAAGCGTATACTTCATACAATTTTGTTTAATGCGCTGTATAAATTGA
>JAPYYW010000751.1:0-56696 GCA_030522545.1 Cremastinae sp. A BG-2022a
TTTTCAAAATTCATTGTAGGACCAAAACTAAAGATTTAGCCCGAACCCAAGCCAAAATAACCAACTTGGTAAATAACGGACACCCTAATAAATATATATGTATGATGTGTATTAAAGTAACACACTTATGCATACGTATAGTACATAATATATGCATATGTATATATATATGAAAAAGATGAATGACACGGAGTAAAAGTATGCAAAATTAGAGCCCTCATGGAGCCTATATTCTTAATTATATCATGCTATATACTTGAGTTATTTTTCTTATTGTAAAAAAAAAAGAAGAATAATCGTAGTCGTTATTGACGTCTATTGGAAGTGCTGGTACAATATGATTAGTATAGCGAATCTGCTCGATGATGATGATGATGATGATGATGACGACGACGACGACGTGTAATAACAAGATTGATGGTGACAAGTGTTATTGTACTCGTTATTTGATGGAATAAGAATAAGCTCGTTGGATTTTTAATTGATGAAGCAGGCCGGGGGTGAATAGTAATCGGCGGCGGTATTGGAATAATAGGTGGTGGATGTCGGCGGCGGCGGTGGCTGCTTCGTTTCATCGATATGGAGATGATGATTATTGCTGGCTCGGGGTTCTTCACCGAAAATCCTGAATATCCATGTAACGACGGTAAAAGTGGCCGCGTTTGTAGGAAATGCCCGGAGAATGGTCGAATTGAGGCCCCGGAAGAGCCAGTTAAAGCCTTCCGAGTTTATTGACTTTTTCAGACAATCGATCGCCCCGGAGTAGCGTTTATCCCCGTCGGCCTGTAGTCGGGACTTTATTACGTCGACCGGATAGGTTATTATCCAGGAAGCCGTCCCGGCAACTCCGCCAGCCATGAGCATGCGAAATGTCGAAATTTCATGAGTCGTCGCCGAGGCCACGGCCGCCGCCGCCGCCGTCGTCGTTGTTGTTGTTCGGGTAAGCGCTTCGAACGTCAAAAAATAAATACCGTAACTCGGAGCTTCCCGCAGAGCCGTTATTCCAAAGCCGCTGAACACTCCGCGAACTCCATCCCGACGATGAATATCTCGGAGACACTCGATCGGACCTCTCGGAGGAGCCCCCCCCCTCGACTTGTTATTATTATTATTTATTCTTTGCAACTGTAGTCGGGTTTTTGCCAATTCCAACGGGCTGCACACCGGCGACTGTGCCAAACCTGCTAATACTCCGGCAAAAAAGTGTCTCATGAGTAAGTCGTCCTGCTGCTGCTGACAATCCGCCTCGAATAATATTCGCTGGCTCTGACCGTAAACTCCGAAAACTATTGCGTTAACGACCGCCACCCCGGCCATAGGAGACGACATTCCACGATACAGCCCCCGAATCTATACATCAAAGTATTATTTCAAACGCACATAGTATATACAATCCGCATTTATCCATTATTATATCTTTATACCGAATCTCGAGCAATTATCGTTCGGAAGCAGTGCCAGGTTCCTCTGAACTCCGGATTTCGATGATTCTGCGTCTGAATGTGAACCTTGATCGTATCCAAAGGATATCCCACCACAAGACCAGCGCATCCTACATCCAACAATGTGTAGCCCTTAATATTTTTATTCTATTCTTTTTATACGCATATTCTTTACGCCTTATTATATATAATACGAAAATCATTTACAATCTGTATTTCTTCATCAGCTTTAAATTCATCATAATTTCTTCTCTTCAACATCATCCATATTAGGTATACACATTAATGATATAGAATAAATAGACTATATATGTATATACAATATACCTCCCACACAACCAGCGACAAAGTCGAGTGCTGCCATTTTTCCAGATATAATTTATTATTTCTCGTCGAGGCTCCGATTTTTTCGTTTGTTACAACGCGATCATACGACACATACTTTTGTCTCGTTCGATTCACAGCGAAGCACGCGGTTTTACGCGGGTGTACGCTGATGATGGCATTATCGGCTGAGCACAATAACCCCGAATCCATTAAAACAATAAATATAACGTCGTTCTACACCGCGCGCGTCCTTTCAACAAATTCCCTCTTCTATCCTTCTTCTTATTTTCAATCAAACATGTATACCGAAATTTTATAAAATAATATAAATCAAGGAAGAATATAAATAAACGTATTAATTTCGTTTGAGCTAGATTTTTCGTGCTCCACGCGTACATATGAAGTTATTGATGCTCTTTTTTTATTGTCACAGCAGCACAATCGTCGTCTATCGCCTCTCGTCCCGAGAAATCACTAAACAGAGTGTGCTATTACGAATTTTCCAACCGACCGCGCACTACTTGTTGGAGCAAAGATCACACGTCACCATTTTATGGCTCTTATCGAGACGAGCATAAAGCGAGATGAGAAAGACCAAGAGCGGGGTACATGAGCATATTGATGCCGCAGAGACTTTTTTCCATTCTCTTTCGCCCAACTTTTTATTCTCCACACTTATTCCAATAAGCAACATTATCTCTCTCTCTCTCTCTCTCCATTATTGATAATCCCATGAACGTTGTTTCACGCTGATGTAGTGAATTTTGTAATGGGTGCGCGTGTTTAAAAGATGCGACGAGGGGTCAAACGATCAACGCGATAAGCAATATCATCAACATATACACACGCTACAAATCGCGTGTGTTTTAAAACGCATGCACACAACGCTATCCCATACTTTTCTTTTCTCTGGCTCATCATTCATTTCATTAATCTCACATCATTTTATCGATATATTTTCCCGTTTCTCCGTGAAACATGCGCTCTCGCCGATCTATTGCATATATATGCGTATATTCATCAAAGATTACTATACGCGCGATTAAATCATTTGTCTCCCTATATGTTATAGAAATATTTTTACTTATTTATGTACATAAATTTACTCTTTTTTTTTTCTTTTTTTTTCCCCAATATTTATTATATGATAATATATAATAACACACACAAATGAAATAACAGAAAGTATTCTTATCAACTCTCCGTGGGTAATGGGGCTGCTGGGCGCGCGCGCTGCTCTCTGAAGAAGCTTCGAGAATTTGTCGCAGACGTTGCGAGTGGCTCTAACGTACGGCTCTCTCTCTCTCTCTCTCTCTCTGTGGAGAGGTGATGCTCCAGTAGTGGCAAATACGATTTCGTTGGCGATCGCTAAGGCAGCGACGCGCTTGCGGGGGATATTGATTTTTTCCCACCCATCAGCTGTGTGTTTGCAGGACCGCGACTACCAATCCTCGTCTCATCCCTCATAAATTAACTTTATTCCAAACAATGCTTTTTTTCTTTTCTTTCTTTCTGCTTTTTTTTCCATCACTCGCATATCTCGCTCTAAAATAAACCACGCACGATGGAATCCATTTGTTTTTATGTACAAGATACAAAAACTGATGGAACATGTATCGTTGAAATAAGTTTAAAAACACCGTCAAATTCAAAAGCATCATTAATCGGTCATATGGATTTGAGAATAATAAAGAAAAGGCTTAAAACAAATGTAGCGTCGTGTTAAAATTAAACCGAGCGCGAAGAAGATGAAACGGGGGTTTTTCAAATGTGACTTCGTCACTGCTTACTGCGAAGGGGAGAGAAGAATCAAATTCGAGAGCGCAGAATCGTCGGGAGAGAGAGAGAGAGAGAACGAGAAATATCGCAGAAGGCATCATCATCATCAGGTGGACGAAAAAGTCTATACAGATATCTCTAAATATATACTTCGAGGCACGAGGTATTTCTCGCGGCAGCAATATAAGCGTCGTCAGTTTGGCGGTCCTCGCACCGATCGAGCTTTCAATTGCGTTATTCCGAAAGCTTCCAAAAATATCGCCTCTTTCCTTCTCGATTCTACACTATTCTTATCTCTAATTATATATACTATTAATAAGAAGAATAGAAAAATACGCCGCCATCATTTAAACAGAGTTTGCTTAATTTTATACGCATCAGAGAAAGAAAGAAAAAGTGAATCATCGGGGTGTGTGGTTTAAACCTTGAAGGGTGAATTGCGCTCAATTTCGACGACCATTTCGAATATCGATGCTTTTCATTTGCTTTTGTTCGAATAATTTTACTTCAATTTTTTCATCATCAATTTTTTCTTTTACTTTTCAAATATTTAACTTGACAAGAAAAGGATCAAGGGGGTGCATGCTGTAGAAAACAGCGTGACATATATTATTGGGATGTGTGTGGACAGTGCGATTAAGTGCTGTTTATCGATTTTTTTTCCTTCTTATTTTTTAGGTTCGGAAAAAACGTGATTGAACAGTAGACAGACAGTGTAACAGTATCGAAAAAACAGTATTTAAAAAATCGCCTTTATTTTAAAAAAAGCCCTTTAAACGTCACGTGAGCTAGATTTCACATGAAAGTGTTGACGTACAACACGAGCCTCGATATTGTGTGCGTCATGTCGAAATTTTTTTCGTCTCCTCCGTCATGCAGAGTCACGAGTTGTCGAAATATATACATATATGAACAAGCTAATATTCGCACTAATTCTCGTCGTGTCTACGGAGTGTAAGCGGGATCTCATGGAAAAAAAAGAAAATTCATTCTTGTTCAAAATTGACACAAGCACGTTGTGGTGATGATGTAACGAAGGAATTAAAAAAAAAAACAAAAAGAATAAGAAATTGGTGCGTTATCGGTGAACAAAAAAAGGTGAAAACTATTGCATAATGTGTGTGTGTGTGTGTATATACAATATTAAATGGAATTAAAAATACTTATACATCCGATATTGAAATATATAGTATATGTTTAATCGTTGCTTGATCGCGATGATGAGCGCCACAGCATCATCAGCATCAGTAGCATCAGGGAGGAATGTGTTTGATGATAATTTTTTGTACACGGTCCTTATTCATATATCTTTCGCATGCTTATATTATACTCCTTGACAATGATATACTCTATAGCATAGTTTTTAATCATTTGCGGATCTCTCAATCGTTTGAGAGGCTCAAATAACCTTGATTTTTTTTTTCGACTCATCACTCTATCGCCCTTATTATTTTATCCGCAAACAAATACAATTATTATTATTATTATTATTATTATTTTAGTATACATATACAGCAGACAGTATGATGCATATATGCACATAAAATATAAAGATAATAATAAAAAATAGCGCATACATACGCGGCGCGGAGAAAAATGAATCTGGCGAAAGCTGAGGATCTTTTGTCGGTCGTCATGAGCGGAGAATTGCCAATTTCGCCGAGTTCTCAGCAACTTTTCAGCAATCAAGATCCACAGGTGAGCCACACATACTATATATGTATACTATTTATGCGTATATATATGGATATACAATGTATATGTATATAATATGGGATAAATACAATTAATTAGAAATATATGAATAATAAATTATATATATAGGATGAAGAAGCGTCCGATTGTCCACTGCTGACACCAAGTCCGGCAAATCAAACGCCGGATGGCACGGAGCACACTTCCATTTTTAATAATAATCCTCATCTCGAGGCCGGTACACCTCTAGAAATGAGCACAGCAGTTATTCCAAAACTTGATAATATCAATTCCGAGGATCGTCTCAAGGCATTCATGAATAATCTCGTCAATAGTTCCAGCAGCAGTAAAATAATCAACGACGGTCAGTCGCCTCATTTTTTATACATATATACCATCCATACATTTCGTTATTGTATATATAATATAATATTTTTCGGGCGCGTGCGCGATCGATCGATCGATCGATCGAGCCCCTCGCAGTTTCGCGTTTGCACTTGACATTGTGTGCTGACAATATAATATAGGTATATAAAATATAAATAAAAATAATGATGAAAGCGTGACGTCTCGCCAAAGCGTGTCCGTTATCGCCGCGTTTATTATCCGACTGCGAGGCATGTATGCTGCCTCTTATTAAAAAACGCTCTTATATCAATTTGTATATTGAAATAATAATTAGATGACACACGATGAGTGTCAGCGCAATGCGCGCAGTGCTGTATATGCGCGCGGAATATATATATTATTATTATTTTAGTGGGTCGCAGTGTGTTTGTTACGTTGAGGCGGATTCGCGCGCGTCCGCTGGCGCGGTCGCGTCTCGCGCCGCCGTTATGACAAATAATAAATATAGCCTCTGCGGCGGGTATCGCATCGATCATTTGATCCTCCAATGAGAAACGCGAGCCGCCTTTATGGGCCTGATGCTCGTTATTGAGAGCGATCATTTTATAACCGCCGCCGCCGCCGCCCCCCCCCTCCCTCCCTCCGCCACAATAGAGTCCGCTATTGCTGATGATGATGCGGCTCTGCGCGAGCGTTGCTGAAATTTAGCTCTCGCGTCGTCATCAGCATCATCATCATCATTTTCCTAATCGCGAGTTATCGCGCGTGCTTTACACTGCTATACTCGCATAATCGCGAGAAATATGGCATCGGAAATATTGTGCGATCAAGACATTGAAACGTTGAAAGTGCTGCGACAAAGTAATAAGCGCATCAGGAGATCATCGCTGCCTCATCAGCACCGCGACCTCATGCTAATTACTCAAATTATCGGTATACTAAATACGCATCTCCATTATTTTTACATACCTTTTATTTCCCAATATTAAAAACAATAAACAATTATTTTCAAATACTATATTCATCACTATTATTCCGCGCGATCCCGAATTTTAGTTATACATATATATATATATATATTATATATAATTGAAGAGCCCAGTTCGAGAGATCCCATGGTGGAATCGAGCAGCAGCGAAGAGAGCAGCGTTACCAATGAGCCAGTTTGCACTCAACTATTGACTCAATTGAACACGGCCTATCAGCATCTCGCACCTGATGCCCAAGCAATTGTGAGTATATGCATTATTGCATATTATTTATATGTATATAGGAACAAAAATAGTAATATAAAATGTCCAAATGAAAGAATAATAATTTGCATTTTTTGTTTTTTTTTTTGTTTTTTTTTTAAATAGTTTTACAATCAGGATAATGGAGGGAAACCGCCGCTTGTACCGATACAGCTGATGGTACCAAAACCACCAAAGGATTACAGTTTTGTCAGATGGAATTGGCCGAGAATACGAAAAATTTCATTCTGGTTCATGGTTTGGATATTGGGACTGTGCACGGCTCTGGCGATTCATGGAATTGCCATGATGCCCCGAAGGTAAAACAACAACAACAGCAACATACTTATGCTATACGCACAACATTTTTCTTCTGGCTACAGAGGAGACCCCCACATATTTGAAATAAAAAATGTTTGTTTCTTTTTTTTTGTTTAGATTGAAAAAATTCCATGATTTTTATTTATTAAATTATAATAATACATCAATATCGATATCTAATTAGATAATTACATATGTAAAACATATTTTATTTATATACCTATGCAATATACCTGATGGAAATGTGAACTTTACCAATCGTTGATAAATTACTCAATGAGAGAGAGAGAGAGAGATTATTCGCGATTGGCTGTGCCGATAAGGTGTGTGCATAGAGTCCTCTATATATATTATATACTATATACAAGTTGAAGAAGAAAAGAAAAAAAAGAAAAGAATAATTGGTGAAAAAGATACTCTCGGATAGAAAATATTGAATTATAACAGAGAGCAGTAAAATACACATGAGCTCGCGTCGTATACTATATAAACGTTTGCTGTTGTTGTTGTTATTGACAATATAAATATAGACATGTATTAGGCATGTATATATTAGGGAATAAAAGTAATGAAAATTGTGTTGAACGCGGGCGGTGGGGGGGGATTTCAAGGTGTGATCCTGAGATGAAATGGTGGCAAGGAAGTCTGTTTTACGAGATATTTCCTGCCTCGTTTCAAGACTCGTCCAAGGCCGGTCACGGGATTGGAGACTTGCACGGGGTGACGATGCGTCTGGATTATCTCAAGGGGCTCGGTGTTGAAGCTGTCAGGCTCAATTCGATATTCAAGTCGGACAACTATCCAGAAAATTACGCGAGAACGAGCAGTCTGACGTTGATAGACGAGAATATCGGTGACCTGGAGGATTTTAAAGTCCTCGTGGAGGCTCTTCACACGAGGAACATGAGCCTCGTTCTCGATCTTCCGCTTTACCCGTTCGTAAAGAGCCTCTCCGGAGGAATTTCACGAAGAAGCAGCATCGTACTGCCTGCAGCAGCTCCATTAAACGCCGCCGGGAGCCCAGCTCTCCCCGTTGGCGCAATTCATCCTGCTTCTCATAATGAAAATAACGCCGATAAGGAGAATGCCTCGTTGCTCTTTCGACGAGACAAACGAAAAGCATCGGCTCATCATCTGTTGAGCGAGGATGACATTATTCGGAGGACAACGGCGGGAAGCATGAGCCATCATGACCACCACCACCACGAGGATTATTCTAATCCTGATAATAATAATAATGAAAAGGAGGAACACGTTGTCACGGGGGCAATAAGATATTGGTCGAAGAAGGGAGTTGATGGATTTTATCTGAAAGGATTGAAACATTATTTGAAGGACCGACACTTTGTTGAGCTGCTGTACGATTGGAGCGCGATCGTGTCTCGATCGCATAGGATCCTCATCGGGGAGCTGGAGAGTATCGAGGCGGCAAAGGGGCCTGCGAGGCAGGCCCTCCTCGACGTTCTCCATCTCGTCGACGTAAATCTTCGTGTATCGAACGGTACGAAGGATATAAAGTCACAGATCGATCGTGTTATCGACGACGACGGTTCCGGGATAATGTTCGCTCATAGGCCGGAGGAGCGGCATCACCAGCAGCAGCCTTGGGTTCAATGGTCGATCGGTGGCGTTGATACGCGTCCCAGAATCGCATCGGCCCTAAAAATTCATAACGCTAGCACGGCCATAACTCTCCTTGGACTGATGCTACCCGGCACTCCGAATATATTTTACGGGGACGAGGTGAGACTATGATGGGCATGCATCATAATATCATCAACATTCATGCATGCATAATATATCTCTTATTATAATAATCGTCATAGATCGGGATGAAAGATTGCGAGTGCGAGGACCACCAAGACTTGAAGCACTTGCACAATCTGTCGCCAATGTACTGGGAAGCGGTGCCAGGCTCGAGCAACAATTTCTCCGGCAATGGTGTCGTTCCGTGGCTGCCGATATCCTCCAAACCGGCAATATCGGACATGGACACTGGGGCGATTCGCCAAATGATGGAACTCCGTCGAAATACGGCCTCGATATTCGTAGAGAGCGCCGTTAAACACGACAGAGTTACACCCAATTGTGCAATCAGGTATATACGCCCATACATACATTTTTTATTTACTATATATCGGCGCTATACTATAATAACTATATACTTTGATACATCATCATCGTCATCAGGTATTGCGAGGATGAATTGATCGTTATCGAGAGATGGTATCCTCGGCAGCATACTTACGTATACGTAGCCAACTTGGGAACAACAAGACAAGTTAAGGATCTTTCATCGCTCTACTACGACGGACACGTCGTCGTTGGTCCACCGGCATTGATTAACGAGAATATCTACTTTAAACACTTGGCCGTTTCTCCCGGCGAGGCATACATTATTAAGCTCGACAAGTGAATGTCCTTTTTCTGTCTATACTATACATGTATATACGACTGTTTAAAAATAATAACTGTCAGCCCCATCATCATCGTCGTCGTCGTCGTCGTCGTCGCCATCTTCAAGCGCTTTTTAATATAATCTGCAACAATTCTCTTCAACGCACTCTTGAATTTATATTTTTTAAGCCGCGTATATAAGTATATATACGTCTGATGAGCGAAAACGCCCGAAAATAAACGTGTTAACATGAACCGTACAAAGAGTATATAAATCCTTTCATAGGTTTGTTCCTGAAACTTTGGTTCGATTGATTCTCATTATGCTGAAAAAAGTATATACATATATAATTATTGAAATATTTGAAAATAATAGCTGGTGCGATCTTGAAGAGGGACAAATCGATGATTTTATGAAAACAACAAAGTAAAAAACAAAATGAGCATTTTTATTTTCATTAAAAACACTTATTTTATTGGACTCAGCACCGCGCATTCTCCATAAAAATGTAATGGCGCGCAGGTACGCGAACAATAATTATTTTTGTTAATTGCTTATTGTAATAATAACAACAACAAGACGTATGTATACGAGGCGAATAAATAAAGAAGAAAAAAAAGCTGTATTTTATTCTGATGTGTTTTTATCATTGCGAGCTCGTATAACGAGCGAATAAAATTTGTACGTAACCGAGGCAACAGTGATAAGTTGATTTTCATTAGGATTATTTGAATGTTTGGGTGAGAATGAGCGTTTTGGAACGATGCTCGAGTTTCTCGCTAGCGCTCTGTTCGACCACGACTTGTATATATAAGCGTATTGGCTAGAGTGTGGATACCAGTAAGAGATTCGCTCGAGCAACACCGCGGAGCCACCATCGGAGTTCTCGGTAACTCTAAAACCTGTCTTGCTCCGAGGAAGGTCCCTGGATCCCGGGCAGAAAGTGTCGTAGTGCGAATCACACTGCTAGCCACCGTCGTCCTCTCCGAGAATCGAGTGGACAGGACTCTTGCTTGTTTCATCCTCCGAAATTCCAAGAGGATCCTCTAGTCTCGGGTTGGCATGTGTGCGTGTTGGTCAAAGCAAAGCTATGTGTTTGTATCGGCAACGATTAACTCAACAGGGCCTCTTCCGAACGAATCTCTCACCCACATATTTTTTATATTTCCTTCCACGTAGTCGTCGCATGCACCACCGCACCGAACTTTTTTTTTTTTTTTTTTTTTTTTTTATTATTATGCCGCATGCGTTAATATAGTTGGCGACGCCCGGTGACAATATTAAAAGTCGCCGACCGCGAACTCACATTTCTGCGTGTGCCGTCGCGTGTATTGGCGAATCGCGACGCGATAATAAATTTATAATAATGATCCAGGGCATTCGCGCGTGATTTATTATTCGTAAATCTCGCCTTATTCCCATATACATAATATCTCAATACAATCCATATAGAGAGAGAGAGAGATCCGCGATAACGTGCGCATTACACACATTATTTCAGTGAATTGATCTATCGAAAATGCTTATTTTTTCCTTTATCATTATCGCGCTGGCGCGTCACACACAAATAATACATGTATAATATAGTAGCGGCTATTATTCGTCGGATGAGCAATAAGTGGTGCGCGGTCGTCTGATGATACATACATATATATGTACATATGAATGTATACATAGTGCATAATGGCGAATAAATTGTGAAAAGAAAAAAAAAGAAAACATATAGATGGAACAGCAGCAAGAAGAAATTATTCGTTATTCTATCCCTGATGCATGCTCTCCGTTTTCGAGATCGCGGATTTGCTCTATTATAATATATTATACAATAAAAAAAGCTTTCTTCTGCTGTTGTTATCTCAGCTGCTTTTTAACAATAAATATAAGGAAAATGAGAAAGACGCGGTACACCGTTAGAAACAACAACAACAATAATAAGATAACTGTACGTATATTATGTACATATAGTAGATATACAATATGTATGTGCGGCGTGCGTGTGCTCGCGTTGGATTGTTTTATTAAAATAGAGGCTTATTAATCGGCGACAGGATGAGACGGCGGGGGATAACGTTGGAGATATTTTAGAGTGGAACCGAAGATTTTTAACGATCGGCGGTGCGTGGCCCCTGGAGCCTTCTTACACAAGATCGACCGTATGGATTATTTATTTGACGATTCACCTAACAATGCAGTACGGCCAGCTTTATGCGACCTTTGGTGATCTCGAGAAGCTCGTTAACGCCGCGATCGAGGCCGTTTTTCAAACAATGGTTTACTCCAAGCTCGTTATTATTCGCCACAGCAAGACCCTTCGTCAATTAATAATGGCCATACGAGACGACTTTGCAAATATTTATCGTGATAACAACGATCAAGAGATTCTTATTTATTTAAGATACAACAGTCTATCAAAACTTTTCTTCAAAATAACAATCCCGACGATATCGGCAGGCTCCTTGTTATACTACTTTGTTCCTTTGGAACACTTTCTACGTACAAGTAAAATCAGCTAAATATCTATATTTATATTAGAATAATAATACATATATGTATGTATGTACATCAGTTGACAGGAATGACACTGATCCATTCGTTCTTCCATTTGGCACAAGACTCTTTTTCCCTATCAACGATGTTCCCACTTATCTCATGGTGTACGCATATCAATCTCCGATGACGTACATCCTCGTTTGCCACAGTGCCTGGTTCTGTCTGCTAACCAGCCTCGTTCTCCACGTCTGCGGTCACTTGGCTATTCTGCGACACAGAATAAACCAAATACAGATATCGTCTCTCGTTCATCACAATGATGATGATGATGATGATGATGATGAGACTAATGCCCTTTTCAGAAGACTAGCGGAAAAACACTTGAGATCGATCTGGTACTTTTTTTTTCTTTCTTTCTTATTTTCATCCCGTCGCGCGCGATCCAATAATTATTTCTTTTTTTTTCCTCCCCTATACCATGCAGGATGGCTAAATCCATGGACAACGCCTTTAATCTCGTTCTTTTGCAAGATCTCGTTGGGAGTACATTCCTCCTAGGACTAACCTCTTATCTCGCTCTTGTGGTGCGCCGTCATATTCTTCCTTCTCTTTTATTATTGTTATTGTTGTTGTTGTTGTTGTTATTATGCGGAAAAAAAAAGTTTCAAATTTTCATTCATGTGCATTTTCATTCATGTTTTAATGAGTGGACTAATCGAGAAGCGTCAAAAGACCATTTTTGTATATAGAGCGTTCAGATGGTGTGTGTTTTTGGTAAAAGATGTTGAGCGGTGTAGTGTCACTTGTTGATTTCACGGGGTTAAAAATCCATGTTTTTATATAGCAACAGAGATATGGGCAGAGCTCGATACTTTCCTCAGAAATGACAATTTTTCAATCAATTGTTTTCATTTCTGAGAAAAGTATCGAGCTTTGGACATTCCTGTTCACGTTTCTAGCAGTCCGCTCTATATTAATAATAAGTGGCAATAAACGGGGACGAGAACATCAACGTTGCATTTACTATGAAAATAATTAGTATACAAAAATTTGTTTAAAACAACAAGTCTAGATATGGCAAATTACCCTACATTATGGTAAATCTCTGCATTCAGAAAGAGAGAGAGCGAGCGAGAGAGAGAGAGAGAAACAAAAAATAATTTACGAACTTGTTAACATGGAATTTTTGACGAACTGTGTTGCATATAATGTGCATGAGCCATACAAACACAAATCGAAACTTTATTCAAAAATATTTCATTTATATTATTCAGTTGTTTAATCTGTATCATCTCTTTGTTATTAACTTTATTAATTTTACGCACTAAATAGTGTGTTTATGGCTGTTAATGGCTTCTTTTTACAAAATGAAACCTTGAAACTTATTGTCTCGGCGAAAAAGGAAATCTAGTATATATTTTCGAATCGCCCTCCTAGCATATACAATAATAGGCATGTGTATCGTTCGCTATTCCAGAGAACACAAACTGACTTTTTGATGTTATGCCTCTCGTTGGTGTGCTCGATAACGATGCTCTGTCTGCTGTACGCTTACTGCATCGTCGGGGAATGTCTCATAGATGAGGTTTGTCTGGGAATAATTACATATTGTATATACAATATACTTATTGAACGAAAAAAAAAAATTAATTTATTTTGGAAAATGGATCAACTATAATAAATACCTCTGTATATTCTCTCTTTTCTATCCGCAAATGGGAATGACAGAGCAAAAAAGTTCAGGAGGCTTTCTATCAGTGTAACTGGTACGAAGCAACATCAAATTTTCGCAAGTGCTTGGTCATTTCGATGGGAGCGAACCAAGAACCGCTTCACCTGTCAGCTGGCAAAACTTATATATTTTGCCTAAACGGCTTCACGGACGTACGTCTCATGCGCACTAATCACTTGTTCTATACCGTATATACATATACAAATACGTTATGCACGCACAATACACACCGTACATACGTATGCAAACGTTGAATGTATATTTGACAGGTTTTAAGATCAGCAATGGGATATCTTTCTCTTCTGAGAAACTTTACATAATATATACAATAGTATCAATCAAACGGAATGAGTATATACAATATACATATTATTTTAATATGTATTACCATACAACGTGCGTTAATAGTATTATTTATTATTGCTATATTGCTGATGCTACGATAAAAATCATCTTCTCGCACCAAGTATACGCACCAAGTATCTCGAAATAAAATAACAACAACGACAACAACAACAACAACAACAACAACAGCCTGAGGCGAAATTTCATCATAAATATTGCTGATGCGCATGATGGCTGGGCGGGAAGAAAGTGGTAAGCGAAACGGTAAATAATATATACAATAATATATGGAATAAATTGGGATGTATACACTAGCTCATTTTCGTAACGCAACGACTTATTGCTATTATACATACAATACGTGTATTTGCGAAAAGCCCCTCAACCCCCCATTATTTTTGCATGTCTGATGTATAATCGCGTAAATTATTTCCAAGTTATACTATACTATTTATATATATGTATATATATACACATATAGTGCGTTTATTGTGTATAGTATATATATATATACATCCATGCAATATACATGTATATTCATTATTATTATTGTTCTTGTTGTTGTTATTATTATGTGTACAAAATGTATACAGGATAAGTCGAGCATGAATAAAGCGACGCGTAATCGCACATATAGAATGCATGCATTCGCGGGATTATATATACGATATGAGCTGCTTTTATTGTCATTATTTTTCTTCTTTCGTTTTATACACTTGGATACATTATTTGCCCGGAAATTTTCAAGTCTTTTATCATCATCATTATTATTATTATTATTGTTATTATTATTATTATTATTATTATTATTATTATTATTATTATTATTATTATTATTATTATTATTATTATTATTATTATTTGCGCGGGGGGGATGAAACAAGTTGTTGTTTGGACGCGCGGTGTGTGTGCTGACCACTATTTGGTTGGAGCTATGGCCGTGAGTATAGATAATAATAATATATTATCCCGAGCATGCCGGTATGTGCAGTGCGGCCTCGGTAATCTCCTCTCATCCCCCCGCACGTGCATACGCATCATGTATAATGAGAGTGCGTGCTGCGTATAAAGCGGCCCAGAGTGGGATTGGCTCATTTTTAATAGAAACAATAAAAAAAATAATAAAATGATTGTCAGCAGGCTGTTGATGATCGTTTGAAAAGTGTTGAAGAGCTGTACGCGTGGAACAGGCGAGTTTTGATAATTGGGGGGCTATGGCCGCTTGAACGAAATTTCATGAGATTCAACGTGAGCTATGCTTACTTTTTGTCGCACGCGATCATGGCCTTGGCCGATCTTGCTAACGTTTTCGGAGATTTGACTCTGGTCATAGCGAATCTCGCCGAGACGACTGTACAAACGATGATTGGGATTAAAATGCTTGTACTGAGATATTCGGCCCCTCTCAAACAAATCCTCAAAGACTTGGAATATCGAATGCGCCAGGAAAATTACAACAACGCGGACGAGATTCATTTGTATCTCGAGTACAACAAGATCGGAAGAACTTTTTTTCGCATTGGAAGTCTTCTCGCTTACGGCACATGTTCCTTGTATCACTTGAAACCGATCCAACAAATAATCAGGGCTGGTCAGCGCATCTATATTCTTCTTATTATTGTCCTTGTCGTTTTTCTTTTACGCACTATATATATATATATATATATATATATATATATGTATAATACATATATATTGATTTATTTTATTCATATAATAATATACGCATATATGTATACTATATGGAATGATGCTGGGGACAGCTTTGCATAACGAGACGATTATTTTCACACCGCCCTATCGTGTGCGACTCTTGTTCGAAATTCCAGACGTTCGTTCTTACATCTTATTTTATCTCTCTCAAACACCCATGCCTTATTATTACTACTGTCACACGATCTCCATTTGTTTTCTCTGCACGCTGATTGTCCACGTTGCGGGCGAACTCTCGATTCTTGCCTACAAGATAAGATGCCTTCGTAATCACGATGACGACGACGACTTAAAATACGCTGAATTTCGAGAAATCGCCATTATGCATCAGAAAGTCATCAAGTAAGAGATTTTTTATATAGTCACACAAGTATATATATATATATATGTGGTGCGGTAACTGAAACATATTTATTATTACACGGCGCGTCCGCAGAACCGCTCGAACCATCGACGATATTTTTAATATGGTTTTGTTAGAAGAACTTGCA
Source organism: Cremastinae sp. A BG-2022a (assembly GCA_030522545.1). Classification (NCBI taxonomy): domain Eukaryota; kingdom Metazoa; phylum Arthropoda; class Insecta; order Hymenoptera; family Ichneumonidae; species Cremastinae sp. A BG-2022a. The sequence continues at coordinate 16,314 of JAPYYW010000751.1, forward strand.
ATATCTACTGTGCTCGTTGGTCTCGTTATGTACAACGCACTTACGGTATTATACTATTACTACTGCTCACGGCGCATTTTCCTATATATTATTATATACATTATACATTATATTCATATACTAGTATATATTTATTTATCAGAACGCCAATTTCGTTTCCCTGTTCGACTTTTGTTTTTTCGTCACCTATGCTATGGCTCTCCTTCTTCTCATCCTCGTTTACTGCATAACTGGAGAATTTTTATTGCAAGAGGTATATTATACTTGCCTACATAATAAATATACCATATGTATATTAACACGTATATGCGCGATAATAATAGATACATATATTTTTTAGAGCATTAACGTTGAAAATGCATGTTACGAATGCCAGTGGTACAGCATGCCATTGAAGTATCAAAAATACATAATTATTTCGATGGCCCGAGCGCAGAGACCGCTCCAATTGACAGCTGGACAATTTTACACATTTTCTCTAAGCAAATTTAGCACCGTGAGTCATAGCACCCTTTTTCTTTTCCTAACAATAATGCTTATTTTATAGCCCCTCTATACTATTGAAAAAACGCATACTTCCTTCTTAACGCATATACAATATAGGTGCTGAAATCTTCAATGGCTTATATCTCGATGCTACGTAGTACCGTTGAATGAACATATTCAACGATAGCATACGCATCATACTATATGCATACATATACTATATGTATATATACGTCACTCTGCCGAATAATAAACTATATACTATGTATACAACTTTTTCTTTTTTTTTACTTTAAATTATTGTAGATATGAGAGATGAGAAAATACGCAGCGCGCACCGATTATAATAAAATTGTATATAGTATAATATTATATCGATCGCGCGTGTCGTATACTATATTGGCAGAGGCCGCACTGATGCTGCTGCTGATGCTGAGGCTCGGATCATTATTTCGCATATATGTATATGTATATAGCGACGGGGCCGCGGGATTCCGGGAAATGGATCAAATAAATAAAATTGAATCAAGTATCCTCCTAATACACAATATATAAATCACGCATTATGAGGCTTTTAATAATACTGCACATACGCTACTGTATAGTGCACTAGATGAGTACGCAAGATATGACTTTTGTTATATTATTGTTATTATTTTGTATATACTTATATATATATATATTGGTATGGGGAATTTGGTCCTTATTGAGGGCTGTCGCGCGTCGACGCTCATCGGCCGCGATATCCTGCCGCGATGCTCTCTGCTCTTTCACAGCATATCTTCCATGCATGCGCATCTATATAGTATATAAAAGCTGATCGCACGTCACTTTTATTCATTATACTACACGGCATTATATTTTATTCGCGTTTTATTATTGCGCCCGCCGCGGGGCCGCCGCGAACATGTTCGGCGCCGAGCAGCGCCATGTATTATTATATATACGAATGCCATTATCGTATTCCGCGTGCGATATTATTCCTCCCCCCCCCTCCCTCCCTCCCTCCCGGTGTCGTATATATACATAGAGTAATATATAATATGCAAAATTTGAAAAATTTTGAAATTTTTCGAGGATAAATCGGCGCGGCGGCGGCGGTGCGTGCGGCCCGCGCGCCGGTATACTATAATGACAATAAGACAAATGACAACGTGCGTTGTATATGGCCGAAAAAAAAAACAATGTCGATGATGTATATGCTGCGCTTTGCCTCGCCTCCTCTATAGACAAATCTAGGTCTCGTGTAATATAATAATTCAGCCCAGCACCGTTTTTCGCATGTCTGATGGCCTAGCAAATCTTATCGGCGCAAATACGCAGATCGATCAACATTATTATTGTTATACGGAATAAGTGTATACGTACATATATATATATATATATATATACAATAAGTATATATACTTATTATATTATTATTCTCTTATTTTCATATTTCTTTCATCAATACATATACATATAGAATGCGCATACATATAATATGTTTTTCTTTTTTTACCTTAATCGAGAAATATACATCGAGAGCTGCAATGCACAAGATCGGTGCGCTGCTTATTTGCACACACAGTATTCCGTCAAGCTTTGTCAGCAACGTGTGTATACAATATCTCACCTTTTTGAAAAGATGAAAGCAGTAAGCTCATCATCTCTCTGCGCGCGCGCTCATCTCATTCTTCTTCTTTTTTTGTTAAAGAATATTATCATGATAATAATAATAATAATAATGAATTATTTAGGACGATGGTTTGAACAGTGTTCGCGAGTTGTACAGTTGGAACAAATTAATACTGTCGATCGGAGGACTGTGGCCTCTGGAACGAACTTTAATCAAGTTTTACATCAGCTATGCTTACTTTCTGTCGCACGTAATCATGTCGGTCGCTGATTTTTTCAGCGTCTTTGGTAATCTGACTCTGATGATTGCGAATTTGTCGGAAACTGCGGTGCAGGCCATGTTTGGCGTTAAAATGTTGATCCTGAGACACTCGGACCTTCTGACGACGGTTATTAAAGATTTTGAGATGCGAATGTCCCAAGAGATTTACCGAGATCCCCACGAGAAGCGACTCTACCTCGAGTACAACAGGATCGGCCGAATTTTCTTTCGCGTTGGACATTATCTCGCCTTTGGCGCTGTTCTCATTTATCATTTGAGACCGCTCGAAGATATTATCAAGGCCGGTAAGAATTTTTACTATTTTTATTCATTCATTATTCTCTCTCTCTCTCTCTCTCTCTCTCTCTCTCTCTTTTTGCTCTCTGCTCATCTCATATTTATATATATATGTATATATATATACAATATACGTAATTTCGCACACGTTGTTTTTGTCACACAAACACACACGCAGTTTTGAGAAACGAGACGATTCCTTTTATTTTGCCTTACCGAATGAGGCTCTTCTTCGATATCACCGATACGCGAACTTACGCCTTCATTTACCTTTCTCAAACTCCCATGTTTTATTATTATTATTGTCACACGATATCGGTCTGCTTTCTCTGCACCCTCATCGTCCACATTGCCGGTGAAATGTCTATTCTCGCGTATCGAATAAAACACACAATACTAATAAGCGACTCATCGAGTCGGCGTTCATCGGCCAATCATCATCATCATCATCGGCGGCGGCGGCAGCAGCAGCAGCAACAGCACCACCACAATCGGCCGCATGCTGCTCAAGTCGCCTTTCGCGAGATCGCGATCACGCATCAGAAAATTATCCGGTAGGCGCGCATATATTTCTTTATATATTTTACAATGCTTTTTATTACACTACTGCGCTGCAGCGCAGTGCAGCGCATGCAGACATGCTGACATTATTATAATAATAATAATAATAATTATTATTATTATTATTATTATTTTCTTTCAGAATAACTCGAATGATTGATGATATTTTCAATGTCGCTCTGTTGGAAGAACTCATTATATCGACAATGCTAATTGGCCTCGCATCTTACAGCGTACTCTCTGTATACGCATACATATACATATATTGTATACTATATATATATCCATAATATATATTCAAATAATTAGGCACTTTTTATGTGTTTTGGGGTACAGAAATCTTCAATGGTGTCCCTGTTTGAATTTTTTTTCTTCGTCAATTATTCGATGGCTTTGTTCGTATTGATTCTCGTTTATTGCATCAATGGCGAGTTTCTCTTGCAAGAGGTGCGCCGCAAATAATATATTAACATACATCATGTACATATATGAAATAAGCTCGCCGATGAACTTGCTATATTATTCTTATTTATTTTAATAATATTTAGAGCATGAACGTGTACAATGCCTTTTATGAGTGTCGATGGTACGAATTGCCAGCCAAGTACAGGCGGTACACCATCATTTGCATGACACGTGCCCAAAGACCATTACAACTCACAGCTGGACGATTTTACGTATTTTCCCTGAGCAGATTTGCTACTGTAAATTATATTTAATAATAATAATAATAATAATAATAATAATAATAGTCATTATTCATATATGCACAGATAATATGTATATGTGAGTTTCATTTTATTTCAGGTGCTAAAGACGGCAATGGCTTACATCTCAATGTTGCGTACTGTTGTCTAAACTTATTTAAATATTATATTTTATATTGTTGTGTATTATTCTGCCGCGATAACGCTTCATTATTTATATATCTTTTATTTTATTCCTGATATGATGATGATGATGATGATGATGATGCATATACAATAAAATCAGCACTCGCATATTTTTATTTTATCTTATAGCCTTCATATTTTCATATTATAAATTTTCATCGTCCTCATCGATGATGAAGCGGGGTTTGATTATACTTTTCTTTTTTTTTTCAATTTTATATTATACTTTTTTTAAATAAACCGCGCACAGCCGCACTAAATTGTATATATTATAATATGGGATAAATATAAATCTTGCGATATGACGGATTAAACTGTATCGCGCACGGGCAATTTTTTATTGCATATTTCATTTGGACGTGCGTCTTTTTTGCGTAAACTATATACGGAAATTCATTGTATAATGTATATATGTATGTATACAGTAAAGATATAGCCACGCGCGCACATGCATTATCATGATGAGCTGTTCATTAAAACTTTTCCAATTTTTGTCGGTTCGTCGTCGTCGTCGTCGTCGCGTGATTCACTGTCTGACAAAAAAACAAAGAAAAATAAAAATAATGGGGTATGTACGTCTGCGCGGGGCCGCGAAGAACAAAGAATCGCCGTATATAGTATACGTTTTATTTTTATCCTACATGCAGATACTAGTATATAAAATTGTGGAAACATGCGCATATGAAGGAAAATTGGCGTATTATGATGGAGAAAATTGATACAAACATATAATAACACATAATGTTGTTTCCCGATCGTAAATCGTCCATAATTATATTGAATGGCCGATTCTGGTTTTCCATCACGTTTCGAATGTAAAATATAACAATAAAATACCGCATGCATATGTTTGATCGAACGCAGTATAGTTACGCGCTAGCCCCATCATATATATATATACAGATATAAAAATAATGAAAGCAACAACAACAGCAACAACATTAATAATAACAACGACATCAATAACGGAAAAAATAGATATCCGCTCCACCGCGCCGCGTGTATACTTATTATTCAATACGCGCATCAGAGTGTGTGTCTCATCGCTTTGATCAATCTTTGGCGTTGCGCGAAACGCAATAACGCACATTTATATCATCCGCGCAATAAAAGATATGAGAGTAGTGAGTAAGAAAAAATAATACATACATACATATATTTTATATATTATGTGTACGTATGTATTGTATATATAATAATTTAATACAAGAGACGTTTAATCATTTTTTGTAGGACAGGAGGTTGAATAATGTTCGAAAATTGTACACATGGAACAAATGGATTTTGTCGATTGGTGGCCTGTGGCCACTGAAATCGAGCTTTTTATTATTTTCCATTGGCTATGCTTACTTTATTATCCATATGATGCTGGCTGCGTACGATTTTGTCACCGTTTTTGGCGACCTCAGTCTCATGGTGGCTAATCTGTCAGAGCTCTCCGTGCAGACGATGGTCGCTGTTAAAATGCTCATTCTCAGATATTCAGAGCCGCTGAAAAAAATTCTAACTCAAATCGAGTCTCGCATGATCCGAGACAATTATCGGAACGATGAAGAACTTCATTTGTATCTTGGATACAATTTCATCGGTATTACGTTTTTTCGCTTTCTCGGCTCTCTAGCTTTTACCACGGTTTTGACCTATCATCTTAAACCTTTGGAGGATATTGCTAAATTCGGTCAGTCTACTATATATCCTAATACTATACATATTATAGTAGTGTGAGTTTTATAGTGTCAGTTTTTTTACTCGTATATATTTTTGAGTTTTTTTTTTTTGCCATGTATTTAGTATTAAAATGCACCAACAGTTGATGATAAAAATTTGGAGCAATATGGGGGGGACCTCCTTTTAGATATTTCAATCAAATTATCTTGTTACTTTTCTTCTGATGTTCAACAACTAATTGATGAAACATCATATGATATTTAAAATGGACTGCTAAGCGCTCTACTACATGCATGCAAATTTGGAGAATAATTGTGGAAAATTAAAGCTATTCCTCATTAATCATATTTATTTGAAAAAAATTTTAGAAGCGCCTTTTGTTTGAAAAAATATTTGTCGTTTTTGTAAAATCTAGAGGGCCCATTTTACCCTCAAACGCACTTTGCGTATGAAAAATTTAAGGGGCCGGAAGCATCTTGCATCTTGCCCCCCCCCCAAACACTTTGACGTTTTTGAAATTTCAGGGGGCCCATGCATCTTTCCTAGCATATAAATTATATGCATACTAATATTTATATATATATGTTTTTCTTGGCAGCTTTGAACAGTGGCTCAATGCCGCCCCATCTCGTTTTGCCTTACCGAATAAGGCTTGTCTATTTCAACGTCACCGATATCCGAACGTACGCCTTCGTATACTTTCTTCAGACTCCCATGTTTTATTACTACTATCTTCACACAATATCCGTTTGTTTTCTCTGTACCGTCATTGTTCACATTGCCGGTGAGATGTCCATACTTGCTCATAGAATAAGAAACATTGGTCAATCCAATTCTTTCTCCTACATTAATAATAATAATAATAATAATAATAATAATAATAATAATAATAATAATGATAATATTCACGATGATTCACCTCAAATCGCATTTCGTCAAATGGCGATTGAACATCAGAAAATAATCACGTGAGTCGCTATTTATTGTCATCGTATCACACGCACTGTCTATATATACATACATACAGTATTTTATTATTATAATAATAAAATTCCATTATTATTATTATTATTATTATATATATAATGCGTGATTTGTAATTGATGTCGAAAAGGATGACGAAAAATATCGACGATACCTTTAACGTCGTACTGTTGGAGGAACTCGTTATATCTACGATGCTGATTGGACTTACAGCTTACAACGCCCTCTCGGTATATGTAAATTATATTTTACATTTTTTATCAAGTACAAAATACGAACTCTTATATACATATGTAGTATAAAAGTTTAAATATCGAGATACTATGTATAGTATAGCAGGTGTTAGAGGGGCGGTTCGGGCCAGTCGGTAACAACAAAACACTGTCATTCGAAATTCAGTTTTTTTTTTGTTATATCTACGATAAATTTCTCATCTAATATAGGCTCTTAAAACCGAAAAAAAAACTAAAAAAAAAAATTTTGTCAATCCTTACAGGGTCTCTTGTAGACCCATGATAATTTCAAATTACGATATCTTTTATTTTTCTTGATTATACTTTAACTGGGTGATTTTTAAAAAATTTTTGCAAAACGAAGCGAATGCTGATGCATAGGAATCACACGTTAAAATATCAATTATATTAAAAATGTTCAATGACACATTGAACAAATGGAAAGAGGGGGTGTGCGTATACAACTTGAAAAATTGGCAAACTTTTTTCAATTTTTATTTTCTTTTAAAACTCGATCGATGGGTAATTTCCCGTAGATATAACGACAATATATTATACTTATTCGGGGCACACTCCATGAATAGATGTTGAAAAATTCAAAAAACTATATATATATATCGAAAAATCAGATATTATTTGCGGCTTGCTAAATATGAATTCGTCGTGGATTACCTTTCGCTTGACGAAATCTTTTGCAAAATGAAGAGAATAACGCTCATATACATATATCCGCGCACATGTGTATATGAATGAATAACTGCACGATGATGCGTCCAATAATATTATATGCACATTATTTATATGTATAAAGAGCTCGTTTATTATTTCCCTTTGAGGCGACATAGTATAGTATACAATATTATAAATTCAAGAGAGAAATAATGAAAATGATGTTTATCGTGTATCAGAAATCTGTAACGGTGTCAATGGTCGAAGTATTTTCCTTTATTACTTATTCCGCGGCCATGATCGTGCTCATTCTCGTCTATTGCATAACTGGCGATTATTTGATACAAGAGGTGCGTCGACTTGATATTTTATTTCGATGCGCGCAAATACTCATACCGCATATATGTGTACATCATAAGATCATGTTTTTGCAGAGCATCAATGTGCATGACGCCTATTACGAATGCCCATGGTACATGATGGCATCGAGATATCGTAAGCACATGATTATTTGCATGACGAGAGCACAGAGACCGTTGTACCTGACCGCAGGAAGATTTTACGTATTTTCCCTGAGCAGGTTCAGCAGCGTGAGTGTGAGACTATACATATATCCATTTATTCTTTTTTACGCATACAATATGCCCCCCTCCCCTCCCCCCGTATATTACATATTATACTAAAAACATTTACTTATTGTCAGATTTTATTAAAAAATTATTTTGTTTCTTTACATATATTAGGTACTGAAAACTGCAATGGCTTACCTCTCGATGTTACGTACCGTTGCTTAAAACATACATTATCTATTATATATACACAGCAATTTAAATGATTTACTCTCGAATAATTAAATGAAAAACTTGAAGCGTTTATTGGCGTCTGCTCTCATCGTCCCGCGCGCATCAATCAAATACATACATTGTATGCGTTTTATAATATACTCTGTTCTCGAGATGAGAGCGTCGCGTGAGCATGACACGTAACAGCAGTTTTATTCTATATAGTATTCTCGATACTAAAATTCTCGTCGCGCATAACGCGTCAATGAGCACAACAATAACACGGCACTGATGATGCAAGGAAACTGCTGATGTTTCTCGAGTTTGCGCGTCGTCAAATTATTCTCATATCGGTTTACGCGCATGCACGATAATAATTTATGACTGTGACAAGATAGAAGAAGAAGAAGAATAAGCGAATAACCCGCGCGCGTGAACAACATTATGCAATATGCATATTTCGATATGTGCGATATAATAAAACATGCACTCGCGGCCGCAATCATTATTATTTCTATAGCCGCGCCCGCCGGTGTCCAGCTGCGTATATTATAATAAATAATACATGCTTCCTCGTCTATTATTTCCATGCGCACCATGGATACATACAATATATACAGCTCTGGTATATTAATATTGTTGATGCTGCGGGGCTGTCTGATGGCTATAGATACTATATATATATACTATTATGCGTATATATATATATACAATATGAAATTAAGTTGATCCGTGCATTGTATCTTATTTGCGTATTATATATTCTACAGCTCTCGGCTGATGATGCTCTTTTGCTATATTTTATTGCGGTGCATCAGCGGTACTACTAATATATATACACGCAGCACAGCGAGATGAGCGCACGACGCGCTACCCCGCCGCGGCATTCTGATGCCTATGTTAGCTGCCGCGGCTACGTACTCTCTCTCTCTCTCTCTCTATTATACTATATATATATATATATGCATATATAAAATACTATAAAATCTGTATATCTGTATGCCGCAGTGCTGAGCGCGATCGCGTATTGCTCATAAGAATTTGAGATGAATAAAATAAAAGGGGGGGCGAAGGAATTATTGGTATTGAATAGACGTATTTTGTCGATCGGGGGCTTTTGGCCGCTCGATCAGAGTTACGTACTCTGTTACATGAGCTTGGCGTACTTAATCGTTCACCTATCTCTAGCGTATACCGATTTCGTTCACGTATTCGGTAATGTCGGCCTCATGATCGCAAATCTGCTAGAAACGAGCGTTCAAACGATGCTTGCCCTTAAAATCGTCGTCATGAGGCACTCGTCGAAGCTCAGAGAACTTTTGCGTCGCATCGAGCAGGCAATCGATACCATCGGCGCATCCCATCATCATCATCATCATCGCGGCGATGAGCATTATTATTATTATTATCGCGACGACACGGAAAAGGAGTTGTATCTTGCTTACAATTTCGTCGGCAAAACTTTCTTCAGGACCTGCCACTACGTTGCTCTCGTCACCGGAATTGCCTACTATATCGGACCGATGAAAGAATTTATAACTGCCGGTCAGTATATACTATGTATATAGTATTATTTTTATACAAACTCATATCCTCTTCTCGCATATACTATAGTATTATGTATATACTGCTATTTTATTATATCCTATACTATATATACTAATATTGTATACATCGCATGCAATATCTTTCTTATATATTTTCTTTCTTTCTTTCTTTCTTTCTTTTTTTTTTTTTTTTATAAAAGCCATGAGAAACGAAACGTTGCTCTACAATTTGCCTTTCAAGACTCATCTCTTTTTCGACATCGACGATAACGTTAAGCTCTACCTTCTCATGTACATCTGGCAATTTCCCATTTTCTACTATGACTACTGTTACGCGATTACAGTTATGTTTTTGATGACGATCGTAGTTCACGTTTCCGGCGAAATGTCCATTTTGGCATATAGAATTCGCAAAATCGGCACTACCGATCATTTTTTTGCTAATCCGGAAAAAACGTTTCGCGACATCGTCACGAAACACTTGGAAATCATCTGGTAAGACACTTTTATCATTATATTGCGTCCGTTATTTCTTTTACGTGCAAATAACAAATTCTTATTCTTATATATATACGCGCACGCATCATCAGGAATGCATCGGCTATCGATGACGTCTTTAATGTACTCTTAATCGAAGAACTTGTCATTTCAACGTTGCTCATCGGTTTTGTCGTTTACAGCCTTCTCTCGGTACGTCCAACAATTTACCAAAATAACAACAACACCAACAATAATAATAATAATAATAATAACAAGTTAAATGTCTATATAGTATTTGAAAAATTTTTTTTCCTGTGCTGATATATGATGGCTAATTATACATAGTATTATAATATTAATAATAATAATAATAATAATAATAAACAAAACATGCAGACCGCAGGAACTGCAGCTCTGGTTGATGTCATATTTCTGGTAAATTATAGCATAGCACTTCTCATTTTGATCCTCGTTTACTGCATCAGCGGAGAATATCTCATTCGCGAGGTCATTATTGCATTTTATTATTTTTCCTTTCCCGAAAATTAATCATACTTTTTTTATACATATATGTATGTATATTTTATATGGGCATATGATAACATATTTTGTTAAAAATTTAATTCAACAGAGCGAAAATATTTATGACGCTTACTACGAATGCTCTTGGTACGATTTGGAGCCCAAGTATCAAAAGAATTTAATTATTTGTATGATTCGCGCTCGAAAACCTTTGCAATTGACCGCTGGGAGATTCTACATTTTTTCTCTTCCACGATTCAGTGAGGTAACGTGCCTCCATCATCGATATTTTTTTTTCTTTTTCGCCCATTATTATAACATATTAATCATTCTGCACAATTGTGTGTTTTTTTTTAGATTCTCAAATCCGCGATGGCTTATATTTCAATGCTGCGCACAATTGTCTAAACAAGTTTTCTTATAGCATATTAAGAATGATATTATTTATTATTTATCACACACGTTTTTATTCCCAAAATACGCATCATTGAATTGTATACATCATCGGGTTGCGTTTAATTTACTTATTTTAATATGACTTGATAAAAATACACTTTATATTACAGAATAAAGAATGATATATTATACAATATTTATTATACGCAACGTTTTAAAATATAAATATATATCGCATCTTTAGCATGTAATTTTAGCTATTCTTTTCTTTATTATTATTATTATTATTATTTCTTTTTTTGCCGTATAAAAATTATTCAATTCAAAGCGATGATATTTTATTGCCGAAGAAATAATATGCCCGCCGCACATAATAATATTATGAGAAAACTGTTGTATGCCCGCACCACTTCACGCGGACAATAAAAAGCTGAAAGTATACTGAAATATTCAAACAGTGTTTATATGATGCGCATTGAACGAGTGTTATTTTTTTTTTCGTTTTTCATCAATATATATATATAGTATATAGTATAAAAGTTTACATTAAATCTTCAGGACACGTGGGAAAAGAAGATTTGTGTTTGAAAAGAATAAATTCGGAGTGAGCACGACGCGCGATGCTTGATGCGCGGTGTTGTCAATAAAATTGGAGGAAATAATGCGTGTGATGCGCATAATGACAGAGTCGCGTGTATCCACTACACAGAAAGTGACCGAGTAGAAACGATTTTATCGATAAGAAATTCATGAAGTCGCTGCAGTTGTTGGCGAAAGAGAAAAGGAACAATTTCTACTTTATTGCGTGTATAATACTCTATATTTTGTTAAAAAATAGTCGGAGGACTGAATTCGTTGATCGCTGGAATATTATACTACATAGAGAATATATTGTATATTCGTCGTCGCCGCCGCCGCCGCCGCCGCCGCCACCCATCAGACTCTCTTATAAACGCATTGTGTGCGCATGCATGCATGCATCCACGCGGTCCGTGGTATCGCGTATTGTATTCAAAAAGTATCGCCAACATACAATGACAGCATCAGTGAGTTTATTAATATTTTGCCCCATATATGAGGCACCATATTATTATTACTATATTATGCATAGATGAATAGAGAGAGAGATATACATATATATATGTATATGTATGTGGGTGTGTGTATGAAAAATAGCAGGATGATTTGGCAAAGGCAAAAGATCTTTACGTCTGGAACAAAGTCGTTATGTCGGTACTTGGAGTTTGGCCGTTGCAGCAGTCTTACGTAATATTTTATGTGTGGATGGTGTACCTTGGCGTGCATCTGACGATGGGTTACAACGATTTCATCCACGTGTTTGGTGACTTGGAAATGATGATAATCAATTTATCGGAAACCGTATTGGAAAGTATGGTCGCCGTTAAATTATTATTCCTCAGATTGTCAAAGTCCCTAGAAACATTGGTTAAATTGTTTGAAAGCGATTTAGAGCCAGATATGTACGAGAGAAGCGAGGAAATAGACATTTATCTCGGTTATAATACTATCGCTAGAAGATTTTTTAAACTGACAGTTACTACCGGGACGGTAACCGCTCTTATTTATCATCTCAAGCCAATGGAACATCGCCTAAGAGCCGGTAACTTTTCTTTCACTCTTCTTCTTCTTCTTCTTCTTTTACACACTGCGTATATAATAATATATTAATTTCATCTATTATCGGGGCAATAATAAAATATTTAGCTTTTATTGATGGCGGCGGCGGAAACAGCAATGAGAGCAGCAGCCCTGATGTACCTCTCGTTTTGCCTTATCGTTCGCGCTTTTTTTTTGAAATATCCGACCCTCTGACTTATTGGCTCGTCTATATATATCAAGTGCCCGCAATCTACATTCATCTCTTTCATCCGGCTGGGATAAGTTATCTCGTGACTCTCGTACTCGATGGAAGCGCTCAGCTCTCCATTCTCGCATATCGAGTGAGAAATGTGAAAATTTATTCCACGAACGAGCTCGAAAGCTCGAGGACTATTTTTAAGAACTCGGTCGAGAGACACCTCCAAATAATATGGTTCGTTCTTCATTGCCCCGCGGAGCACCATTAATTACTTTTTTTTTACACTATACAATATTATATATATATTGTATAATATATACTCATTACACGCTACTTTATTTACATTTTATTATATTTCATTTCCTTATATTGTATAATATATATAGTATATACAATAGATATATAGATATGGTCGTGTACCAATATTAATAATAACAATTATTATAATAGGACAATCAAAGAAATTGATGACACTTTTCACATAATTCTTCTTGGGGAGCTTGTCATGACTACCGTCATTCTTGGCCTGACAACTTACAACGTTCTTGGCGTGCGTAAAGCCCGCGATCAGCGCCCTCTCTCTCCAACACTCTATATAATATACATACATATCGCGTATACCGTATCGTATTACTGATGTGCTCTTATTATTTTATACAATTTTCATCCCAATCTTATTGTATATTTTCTCATTTATCATTTATTTATTTTTATACAATACGCGTATTATATATGTATACAGAATTCGGACATGGCCGACAAGACCGTTTTTTTAACATTTTCCCTATACGTTTTTACAATGCTCATGCTGGTTTACGGCTATTGTTTCGCCGGTGAATTTCTCTTGTACGAGGCAAGATAACTTTCTCCATTATTATTATTATTATTATTATTATTCATATATTTCAATAAAATACTGTACAATAAAAAAAAGTGCGCAATGGACATAAACTCATATATATGTATATCTCTCATCTTCTTTATATTCACAGAGTGAAAATGTCTTTAATGCTTTCTACGAATGTAATTGGTACGATTATTCGAGTAGTTTCAACAAACAACTGCTGATATGTATGGTCGGGGCAAGCAGACCCTTGAAACTGACAGGAGGAAAATTTTACATTTTCTCGTTGGCAGGATTCACAAGCGTAAGAGACTCACAGCACACATTTATTATCTTATTCGTGCCTAAAGCATAATAACTATATTCGCTCGGAAATTTTATAGCACTTGCAGTCGAACCTCATTGTAACACCAACTCATCTCCCCTCTATCCCTAATATTGTATACTCGCTTTGCGTCGTTCGCTGATGTAGCGAGGTCGCGCAGCTCGCGTTATAACACGATCAGGGCTTCGACTGTATTTTATTGCACGCCCAACAATCGAAAAACAATAATATATACTCAGCATATGCGTAAACGCGCATAAAATTTTTTTTTTTATTTTTCAGATAATAAAAACTTCAATGGCGTATGTCTCGATGTTGCGAACACTCGTTTAAACAATTGATGCGCTACACACTCTGCTACGTTTTTCACCCGTTTTTCTCGGCGGGCCTGGCACGCCATTGCACTATATATATTACTACTCCGCAGAGTATGCCATGACAATATGTGCTCAGCCGATATACCTCTCATCCCCGCATCAGGCATTTAGTAATAGGTATATATATATATATTATATAGATACGAAAAGCAATAATGCTGTGAGTTGATGCGGGGTCAGTCAGATCATCAGATGCCCAAGAGAAAATCATACAAAGTTTATTTGGGCTTGAGGGGGAAGGAGGGGGTGGGGGGGGGGGAAAGCGAGCAGCAGCACGTCGTTGACAGACATACTGCTATTTATTATTATACACATATATGTATACGCATTTAATGACGTATTGGGGACGAGGGTGCGGGACACGACGGCCCGCTTGAGCCGGCAACTATTTTTCGTGATTTTTAACACCTCTACATATATAGCTCGATCTAATTTGGTCCTACCTTGCTTAATAAAACTATCAAGATTTAGCCAAAACTCAAATAAACATTTTTTTCTTGATGGGCACGACGGCTCCCATCTGAAAGAATTTTCTTTTTTATTGAAAAAAAAAAATAAAAATGATTTTTCCAAACTTTTATTATTCCATGGATTTGAATAATTCAGTTGAACATAAAGAAAAAAAAAATAAAATCAAAAACACCAAAAAGTTTGATGAAAAAGTGTTTAAAATATAAAAATAATGATTGCCATTGTCTTTATTGGACTTTACTCAGAATCCACAGAATCATGCGGGTTCGATGTAAAAATTGCAATAAATATGGTCTCATGGTTCATTGGCCCAGGTATTGACGAAGATTATTCTGATGAATATAATAATTTATTAAATTATCTCGATCTAATTAATTTTAATTATCAAAAATTTAAATATCATATTTCATTTAAAGTATAATTATTCTTATTAATTTTTAAAACAAATTACTATAAAAACTTTAATTAATGTTATTCTTGAGTTATTAATTCGTTTTGAATAGATAATTATACTGATGTTTGAAATTCAAAAAATTGGCTTTTTAATTTTTCATACGCTCTATGTAATTTGATTTTTTGTTACATTTCCCAGTTTTATTAAATAATTTTTCATTTATTAATTTCACCCATTGGCTTAAAAGGGCGTTAATGGATAAATTCTTTGCATTTATCGCATCGGTTTGAAATAAAATTTCTTGTAGCAAATTTTTTCTCAGATGCTCCAATATGCCCCAAATATCGCACATTAGCCAAAAATATCATGAAAATATCATCAGAGATGTCATATGATTAGACGAAAAAAAATTTTTTTACCACATTTTTGAGAGGGGCCGTTGTGCTCCACCCTCCCCTACGATATGAATTGATAACGCCCAAAAGTACTATAACGTGCACTGAGAAATAAAATCCATTCAATAACACACGCGGCGTGATATTGTTCATCACTTGATGGGTCTATATCAATGATGTATTCTAGTATAGACATATAATTTAAAAACAAATCGTGATGTGTGTTTGATATTCAATGGCATATATTATACATTTTATACTACGCATCAGGCAATACTTGTTTTTCCCAGTCAGATGAGTTGTTGAGATAATTTGAGAATTGCATCCAATTTATTTTGTAATTGACATCAGATATATACTATATGTGCTCGAGTTGATGTATGCGTATTTTCTATATATTATTAAAAAAGAGATGAAACCGCTAATCAATCAATCGCTGAATAGGGTGCATCATGCGAATCAGTTGCATGAAGAATGCGCCTAGAAGAACAGCAAAATATCAATTGAAACATATGTCAAAAAATGTGATTGAAAGCTTTAATTTATTTTTTTACATGTCGCCGTCCGCCGCGGGCTTGGCTGCGACTCATGCACATTATCTTTATCATTTAATATTTTTGTCTTAATAAGCTCTCTGTGTGTTGGAAATGATATTGTCGATGAGATTTTTACGCGAGCCGAGCGTTACTTTTTCGCCAGGCACCAAAGTATATACACTCTGCTGAAAAAATTTCCACTCGCTCGGATCTCACCTTTTTTTTTATTTCTAATACGGCTCTCGCAGCAGCACGGCTGTGTAGTCTGCCATTATTTTGAGCGTCTTATTCAACCAATATTTTATGAATGCTGTGTCTGGTGCGAACGCTTATACTCGCATGCATATCATCGCCAAGAAAATAAATACTATATCCGCACATATAGCAGTGATATTGCGAGATACTATGCTGGGAATATCGCCAACAGGTGCGTTTTTAGGTAGCATACACGCGGTACGACAAAAAAAAAAGAAAAAGAAATTACAAATTGTTTGGCGGTGTGCGCGACGTTCAACGTTTCAAGAGGAAATAATCGCTTCATGCATAATTGATCGGTCAAGGCAAACCGCCGCGTTTCCAGTGTGTTTTTGTAATTGATTTTTTATGTTTTTTTTTGTTTTTCGATATTTTAAAGCCTCATCAGCATTGTGCCTCCTCGCATCGATGAGGCCAAATGATATATCTATTATGAAAAGTTGATAGATGCGGACACAAAAAGATATCGCCACTTGAAATTTTGAGATGTTCCTATTTTCGATTATCGAAAAATCAGGCTGGAGATCCTGTCAAATCGTGTGAAAAAAAAAACTTGTAACACAATTTTCCATTATTTATATCGAATACACCTGGACATATATTCCTGAATAGTTGAGGGATTGTAAACATAAATAAAAAGAGAGAACATTCATAGAGCATATAACGAGGAAAAAAATTCTCATTCCCTCGGTCATTGTTTCCATGGTGGTCGGTCGAGGTCGGGTGAAAAACCGAAAACGATAATGATTGTTTGGATTTTCGACTGAATTTGAAATCAGTATACCGGTGATAAAGCGTCGGGGTAAAACGTGTCGGGTCTTGCAAGATTGTTCGTTACCGAAAAACATCATTTCGTAAAAATAATTCGGCAAGTGTTCAATCGAGTGTCAGTTCCAGTTATTTTCCATCGTACGAAAAGTGAATAGTTTCGTGATTTTCATTTATATTATCGTTTCAAAATGTCACTTCAAACAATGTCGGTGCGGATGAAACTGCTGCTGTAAAATTGATGTATAATTTCCATTATATTAACATTATATGTATAGTCTTTTTTAAGGCTATTACATTCGAACAAATTTTTTTTCAAAACCGGTTTTTGCATCAAATAATTGGATTTTTCGTCATAAATTATTAGTCTTACATATTTTCAATCACCCATTCAGATTCGATGCTTCGTTTTTTAATTTGATTTAAATTAATTAAAAAAATATAGAGTTTTGTGTCGTGCTGGTGTATAAAGTGCAATAAGGCCCATGGAACATATGAAGCAGCAGAAAATAAGGCAGATTCGCTTCGTGTCTATGAATCCCCGCATCAATAAAGCTGATTTCTTCAAAATTACGGTAAGACATCGCCAATTGAAATATTCATGGGCCTATGAGACCACCCTGTGTGGTCAAATAAATTCGCGAAATAAAAAAAAAACAAAAATTTTTATTCTGAGCGCAATCCGCAATAATTCATATTGAATGAGTATAAAAATAAATTGACTTTTGGATCAGTTTTATCAATTTCAATTTTTCAATATGAATTTTTGGATTGCGTCGCCCCGTATAAGTAACATTTTTTTAATATCTACAGGAAATTTTGCTGTCATATATTCTGTTTTAAAAAAGACACGAAGCTCATAATCAATATTCAGAGGAATAGAGAGCGTATTATGCGAGGTTATATGAAACATATGCGCCTACAATAATCGCAAAATATCAATTGAAACATATAAAAAAGGAAAAAGCGGCCACGTTTTTGCTTGCGCTTCAAAAATCGAAAAAAAAAAGAAATTCTAAAAATTTTGTGAATTTCAATTATTTAACGAACGAGTCTCGGACGTGGAAAAATGTACCTGAATAGTTCGGGAATCGTAAATATTGAAAAAAAAAAGAAGAGAAAATTGGTCGGGCGCAGCGAGGAAAAAAAAATTACAAATTTTTGAGAATAATATTGTATATACCTCGATAATATGGTATCCATTGTGATCCGTCAAGGTCGAGGGAAAAACTGAACACGGCCTTGATCGTTCGGATTTCGACAAAATTTGGAATCAGTATAACCCGGTAGAAAGTGTCGGGGCTTTCGGGTCTTTTGCAAGGTAGTTGGTTACCAAAAAACATTTTGTAGATCTTTTGTTGAAGATATCGAAATGTCGTGGGGGGCGCGGTTGATTGTCAGTCGATCCGTGTTCTACTATGAGCCCATACCCCAAGTGTTGAAGGCATCACATGAGGTCCGGTTGCCAGCCCTGTCGCTGGCCCTTTTGTCACTAATTTTCGTTTTTCTCATATATACATACATTTTGGTGTCACCAAATCTTTCGATGTATACTAATATACAAAATAGTATAATTAGGAACGAGGGAAATAAATAAAGTATAAACTAGATAGTTTATATTTTTTAGTCCATGACAACATGATCCGCTGTTTTTCTTCTTCTTCTTCTTCTTCTTCTTTTGTCATTTCGCTTTTATCTTTGAGAGTATAAAAATACATAGCAACGTTTTCATCTTTTTTTATATACGTAGGTAAAAAAAATTCATTTTTGCTCACTCTTTTTGTTTTGTTCTGTTTTGTTTAAATCATTGTCCCGTCTCTCGCCACATTCTCTCTCTTTGTGTCTTATCGACGGTCAAGATGAATCATACTTATACATACACACTCGAGATTAGCACTATTGAGCAATTGACGACAATGCGTCGTTGAATCGACGACGATCGAGATTGTCCGTATGCAAGAAGAAACGTACGTTTGAACAAATGCAGAGTAAGGAACAAATGCAGAGTGGGAGAAGAGATGCCGCCGCCGCCGCCGCGCCCACGGTTCGATGCATGAGCCGCGATTCTGCTTTTTTCTTTTTTCTTTTCGTTGTCTACATTGTTCGAGAATCAAATGTCGCTCGATGAAAATGTTGATGTTGATGGCACACCCTGAGTTTGAAGAAGCACGGCCAGTCATCAGACAAGCAGTGTGTCTCTGTATACTATGCAGATGTTATTTATATTCATAAATTATTCGTTTTTTAAGGAGACTACTACAATCGTGTATCGATTACTTGATCCGCGTGTTTAATTCATTTGTTCCACCATTTGTTTCTTGCTCTACGAATGCGACACTCGATTCGGTTTTTTCTTCGTCAATGAAGAAGATGGTGATGATGATGACGATGACGATGACGATGACGACGACGACGACGACGACGACGACGACGACGAGGGGATCGTCGTAGATGCGATTAAAGTTGGCAGGTTCGCTGTGGCTTTGTATGCCGGGCTGGACTTTGTCTCAGATGGGTGTCTGTGCGTGCTGGACGTCGATTTTCTCGGTGGTTTAGCAATTTGGGTCGTCGACAGACCGCTCACTGGATATTTATTTCTATTGAAAGTGGACGAGGACGATACGGTCGCTCCTCCGTTGGTTTGTTTTGGCAAAGTTTTCAGAGGGCTCGTCGCGGCCTCCCCCCCGGTGGTAGCAGTCACGGCGGCGCTCACAATAACAGTCTCGCTCGGATGCTTCGGCATGACGAAAGCTTTTGTCTGTTTCAGCAGATAACGATCGTTGCACAAAGCTGAAATGAGCGGCAGATCGAGATTACGACTCTTCTCCCGAAGTGTCCTTATGTCCAGCATCCCTTCTTCCTTTGAATTCAGCACGTTCTTGTTGTTGTTATTATAACACGAAGAAATCTCCGGCGTGGAGAGTCTCGTGGCAGCAGCAGCAGCAGCAGCAGTCTTCTTGGAATGCAGGCAAGTCGTCGACGAGGCCGATGGCAAGGGTTGCTCAATCTCAAGGTTCTACAAATGAATCATTAGTTATTATCATGCGTTATTGAAAATGTTTCAAATAGAGTTTAAAAGTAAGAGTAGAGACCTGAATTTCATACGGAGGCGGCGGGGGTGGTGGCGGAAGTCTCCTCCGATGCTTATTCGTTCTCGTGAGGGAGTGCATGTCGTTGATGATGGAAGTATCGAAGCAATTGAGTATGTTGTCATCGCTTCTGGCCCTGGTGAAGCCCTGCTGCTGCTGCTGCTGCTTGTGAAGGTGGTTTAGAATGCAAGGATTTATCGGGACGGGTGGCTCTCTTATTGTCAGGCTGTGGCAACCTATCGAGGATGAACAGGTTGCACCGCTACACAGGGAGCTCGTGCTCGCGGCATAATTACTACTGAGATTGCCACCGACAACGGGATAATTGCCAGAGCTACTGCTTGCGATGTCGCTCAAATTGAGATTCGAGGCGTACTTATTGTTTGTGTTTATCGAGGAGGATGACGAGCTCCCTCCGGCGAGATACGGCGTGCTCCGATAGACAACCGACGATTTACCGTTCGTCGTTAGGCAGCTCGGATAAGGAGGCGGTGGTGGATAGGCCGCCATCGCCGCGAGCAGGGAGCCCTGCTTCGCGTCTATGTATTCCTGTTTCGATATCGCTGGGTCTTTCAGAGGAAACATAACAAAGTCTACGTCGGAATAGAGTTGCTGCCGATACTGCTCGATCTGAGAACGAGCCACTTGGCTCGTGTACACTGTCGCGAGACTCCCAGTTGGTGGTGGTGGTGGTGGTGGTGGTGGTAGCGGTGGAGGCGGTGGTGGTTGTCTCGGATTTATCATCAACGGCGGTGGTGGTGGTGGCGGCGGTGGTGGTGGTGGTGGTGGTGGTGGTGGTGGTGGTGGAGGAGGAAGAGACGGAGGAGGAGGAGGAGGAGGAGGATGATGATGATGATGATGATGATGATGATGATGGTGATGATGATGAGGATGATGGTGGTGAGAAGCCAGATACGGTAAAAAAAGACCTGCTGCCGACGATGATGTCCGCGAAGCGTGCACGTCGAGATAATTGTTTGGACCGACGACGAGAGCGGCGACTGGAGCATGGACCGGGGTCGGTTTCATCTTGTCACCTGGATAAGTCGGAGGTTGAATTCGTGGAGGAGGCTTCGGAGGTAGACTCGTATCCGAAATAGTTTGTTCGTGAGGCTGCCGGGATCGTCTCGATGGAGCTGTCATTGTATGAGGATAAGGCGGAGGCGGGGGTGGAGGCTCGCGAGGGGTGACGGCGTCATTTCTGGGCGGTGTCGGAGGTGGAATCTGGATTCTTTCTCTTGAAGGAGTGGTGTACGGTGGTGGAGGAGGAGGTGGTTCCGTTCGTCTCGGTGGCAGAGGCAGATGAAGCTCGACGCGCCTCATCGACGCACCTTTCTTCTGCTTCTGTTTCCCCCCGTTGTTTATCGTTGCGTACTTGTTGACACTAGAAGGATAAGGGGGTGGCAGCGAAGGAGGATATTTTCTCTCGTTGCTGTCGCTTCTCGGTGGAGGCGATGGTGGCGCCGCTGGAGGCACAGGTGGAGGCATTCTGACGTAGTCGCAATCGGAATCCATCCAAGTGCTGATGCTTTTACGAGGCGGATAACGACCAACTATCAAATCCGAGAGTTCGTCCGCCGATAAAAGAGGACCGACATCCGATGGGTCGCTTCCATCGCCTCGAAAACTTGCCGCGCTCAAAATGCTATTGCTTCTGGAGCGGGAATCGTGATCTAGATCCTCACTGTTAACTGACATAACATTTTTACCATCGTCATCGTTATTTTTGTTCTCCTCTTTTTCCTCCTCCTCCTCCTCCTCCTCTTGCTGCTGTTGCTCCATCTCATTATCGTTATCATCGTCGTTGTCGTCGACATCGACATCTTTGCAAATACTATAAATGGGCTCCTCCTCATCGTCATCATCGTCGTCGTCGTCGTCGTCGTCGCTTCCTTCCGATCTCATGTCACTGTGGAGTGTATAAAATCCGGACGTGACGGAGGCTTCGTCGGTCGTTGATTGGACGGAACTCATGGCGCAGCAGGGATCGCTGGTCGTTGACGTTTCGCCGCTCGGCGAGTACAACTCGTCAGTTATTGTATCGTCATGTGTCCCGCTACTCCGCAACGTATAAATGCCACTCGTTTCGCTGGCAATGTCCGTCATCGTCAACGTATCGTCCTCCATGCGTATCATCGGGACAGACGTGTCTGCGGATAATAACCAATATTTTGTTTAAATACATATACTATAAAAATAATAAAGAGATGAAAATCCATATTATTTGATAAATAAGGGAGGAGGATTATACAAACCGAGGTATCCCGGTGTTACATTTTTGCATCTGTCGTAGATCGGAGCGGAGAAGGTAAGCCCTTCCGAGGAAACGGCCGAATTTTGGGCTGTGTGGGAGTAGCCGAGCTCGATGCTGGAGGTCGTCGAGCCTCTTGACGAATAATTATTCGTCGTCGTTATTTTATCAAGTACAACAACGGTACTGCAACTGCTGCTACATTGAGAGGAGCCCCCCCCTTCCGTAGCAACAGCAGCAACATTTCCATTGCGCCTCGGAGTTGGCATACTTGCCGCCGCTCTCGAATCACCACCATCCACTTCTGCAAAATAAATGAGCTCTCTTATTTATTTATTTATTTATTTATTTATTTATTGCAGAGCTGGTACGAGCTGGTAATTTACCGTCTACACCAACAGAAGCGCTCTTGTTATTGTTAGCTGGACCATTTGGCTTATTATTGGCTTGTCGTGACAAACACTCTGTAGATGCGAGCGCGGTGTCCGGTTCGTCCTCGCTGTGAACCCGATCACTCACGATCCCCGAAGTCGTGTTTGACGAGGTGCTTGATATAACCGATATCCTCTGATCGGGCCGTCCACCCCGGGCCGCCATACTAAGCTTGCAACGAGCCGGATACATTATGTAACAGTCCCTCAGTACTTTGCGCTCTGATTCAATTAATTTCAATCAATCAATTATTTATTTATTTATTTATTTATTATTGTTGCTCTTGTTATTCGGAGCAGTTTGATAAATATAGATGAGCGAGAAAGTATTTTATTACAGACCTTCTTCCTCGCGACGTTTCGCCTCGATTACTCTCGGGGCTATGGCCATGCTAAATTGATGGGTGTCCCGACACAGACCGAGCAAGAGTTTGCTCTTGTCGTCGCAGCCGCTGTACAGTGTGAGTTTGTCCGGCTGATCGACCGCGCGAATCTCAAATTTCTTTCGCTGCGCGTTGTTGTTGTTGATTTAAAATAATTTGGACATGAATTTGCCATGTAAATCATACACAATATGGAAGAATACTATATTGTCACAGATAAGAGAAAGGAAAATAAAGGAAGAAGAGATGAATAACTTACGTCGAAACAGAGCTTGCCGATATTGTTCCAGGCAAATATCCTTGGGGTTGGTTCCTCGGTGTAAACGCGAACGCCCCGGGCGCAGATTGCGAGGAGAATTCGTCCCGGGCCGGGCTCGCTCTTGTTGCGTCGGAGCCGGTACAAATGAGCATTGACGGGGGCCTCGAGGAGAACAGCATCCTGGATGTACTGGAATTCGGCTTCCTCCCTGGCAAGTCCTTGGTTGTCCCGATGCTGAGACGCGAGGATGCTGAGCACGTCCGACTCGAGGCACATCTGCTCTCACCACCACCCGCCCGCCCCTCCCATTATTATTATTATTATACTTTTTCTACAATTATCGGACACAACGAAATCCGCAACGCACTACTATAGCTAACTATCGATTATGTATCGTGGTAAAGAAATGCGGAGGGAGGCTTACGTGTGGCGGGAGGTAATCGCTGGGCTTGCAGTAACCGACTGCGGAGCCCGCGTGGCATCGGTGACGTTCCTCGGCATAGTCCCCAAGGTCCGCCTGAAGGGCCAGTCCGGCAAGCCCGAGCAACGGGGCGACGATCGAGGTCGCGTGCAGCGGATGATGCGGATGCAGCCTCTCCACTCCTCCACCGTGTCGGACGACATTGTCCCGAAGCTGGAGGTAATAGTGGTGCCGAGTTGTTTCGTCGCTGCAGCCCAAAGCACAAAACGCCCAATTCTTTCTTTTTTTCTTCTTCTATTTCATTTCTTTCTTCAAATCTATACTTTTTCTTTTCTTTTCTTTTCTTTTCTTTTCCGCACCTTTTCTATATTTTTTTTATATATACAATATATATACCTCAAAAGTAATGGAGTATCAACGTAATACCGAACACGAAAGTACAGAACAAACGCCGGTCGTCCACTGCTATCCAAACCCTAATGACAACAAAAGTAATAATAATAATAATAATAATATAAAATATATACTAAATATAAAAACATCTTGACTCACGTAAGTGTGGGAACTTCGCCAATTTTTAGGGGCGTACTTGCTTAGCTTGCTTTCTGGATCGACAAAGAGATACTCGCCGTCTGAAAGAAATGAAAATAATAATTAATCAAAGATGCAGCGAGAAACAAAGCGTTTAACGGGGATAAATAAAGATAATAATAAACATACATAACTATATATATATATATATGTGTATATACTAGGGTGTGTCAAATTTTAAAAAAAATTGCTTTTCCTCGATGAAACAGGCTAAAAAGTTTGAAGGAGGTGAAAAAAGAATCCTGTTTAAAGCGGAGCTCGTAATATTAATATTTAGAGGTCGCTATTCGTACGCAATTCGCAAAATTTTTCAAATTTTTTAATTTCGATTTTGAGATCTTATTCGATCGCAAAATTTCCTGTAGATAACGAAAATGCTACTTATTCGAGGCAGAATTCAAGTATTGACAATGAAAAATTCGAAAATCGATCAAAAAAACAGTTTTTTGGCTTAATTCGTTGACAAATGCACTGTCATTTGATTAAATCCACTTTATTAGGAATGATTTTTGAAAATTTTTGGTAAATGAAGAGAATGGGCCTAGAATAATGTGAATATATTTTAAAATTTATCACGTCTTGAAGATAGACATTTGTCAAATATTTGCAAATGTTCCCCGTTTTCCCTGCAATTTCGAAATAAAAAATTTATACACACATTGTTCTGTTAAAATGCAATGTCTAGTAAAAATGTAAACTCAATCCATCGTCGACAGGTCACGATTTCTATATAGAATTTAATACATTGCCATCTGGTCACACGATGAGTTAAAATAAAGTAACCCATGTTCAAATCGACGTTGCGAAAACTGCCTCTATGAAAAATTTCATTGAAATCCTTGCAGACATTTTTGCGCGATTGGGTAACAAACATCCAAAGATACAAACGCATTTAAATTTATTATATATTCAGCCAAAACTACCAATCTGCACTATGGTGGTTGAAAAGATATAAGGGTTGAAAGTAGAGTTTTCATAGAAAGTTTGAGATTTTTTTTTTAAATATCCAAAACTTTAGAGAAAGTTCTATAATGTTATTCTGACGGCTCATTATACATACATAGTTTAACGAATTATATAACGCGCATGCACACACTGAACTTTGAGTGTACCTCATCCGCGCATGTATGGAAATCTGTCAATAATTATATTCCTTATACATTTAACAATTTGTAATTAATTTTTTTTTGTCAAATTTGAAGAAACTTGTACACTTTTCGGTAACATATAACACAGACTCTGGTGTATAAAATACTACTGTGTGTTACGTACTCGAGTCAGCATATACGCAGAATCGATCGTGCTTCTAATAGAAAAAAAAAGTATATGTCTATATACTATAATATGTAATATAAGCGATGGTAAAGATGCATGGACCAGTATATACTTTGGGATGAAGTTCGCATGAGCATATACGTTCTCGAGAATGTTTTCGACAGTTTCAAATTTTTCAAAAATATCGAACGTTTGAAATTTATTCGATCCCGACGCGAGAGCGCGAACCGTCCGATCCACTATAAATATTGTATATAGTATGTGAAAACAAAAGTCATGAAATAATAATATTTATAGGGCTTCTCTTTAATATAGAATTCGTATACTAATACACGGCACTATAATGTTATGGTGAAAACATCAGCCCCACGCACGTCTCTCTATGTATAGTATATATACTATGATGATGTACGCACATGACGCGCAAGTAAGCAAATCCGGCTGCGTGGCGGCGAGCACCTGTGTTACACACTCGGCAAGGTATCCCTCTCTCTCTCTCTCTCCCTGCTTCCTTGCCGCCGGGACGCATTACCGGGGAATGCAGTTGCCCGCGCGGGGACTTGCTTTTCGCGTATACTATCTATATATACGACACAGATCGCGGTGCGTCCTATGTCTCTCATATACGCGAGCAACTATTATAGTATTATAGTAGTTATACATATGCGTGTGCCCTATACGGCTGGGCCGGCGGGACATCATTCTCATTCGCAAATGCGCCATTTTCCCATTTTATTATTATCATCATCATCTCGCAATAAATAAATAAAATAAATAAATATATGATGTATATACTATATTGTATGTACGCGGTTTTTTATTTTGTTTCAATTTTTATTTTGGCGACTCGAGAGATCGTGCGATGCGCATGCACCCGCGGCCCCCGCCGCTGCCTCTCCGCTGATGCATATGTTGTTGGGTCGCGCGCCGCGCTGCAACGTTGCGCGGACGCCCGACGATCATGCTCACTCTCCCGCATTCCTCCGCTTCTATGCTGCTGCCTCGTATTTCCTACGTTCCCCCTACTTGGTCGCTTTCGCTCGCTGCTGTCGCGGGCCTCGAGCCGCGCTGCGCCGCACCTCGCATCCTCCGTATATATATACGCTCGCGTTATTTCTTTCGTTATGCCCTCTCGCCGCGGAGCACGCACTCTCTATATACGCAGTATATATTATACCATATACAAATCACCGCTGCTCCCGTCTTACCCATGCACCCGCCGCCGCCGCCGCGAGCTCTTTCTTGCATATACTATATATGTATACATGCATCGACTACGCGCGGAGACAATATTGTATACGCGAATAATTACCATGCATTATATCTCTATATATCTATTATTATTGCGACGAGGTTACGGTTCCAACAGGTTCACTACATATTTAACTACATATAGTATATGTATATATACGTACGAGCATAAACGCGGCCGCCGCTTTTTACGCTTTTCGACATGGTTCAATTGACTTGTACGGGGCGCAATAATCCCCCGTGTTTAGGCTTAGGCTTAGTCTGCATGCGGCAAATGTAAGATCGAAGAAAAAAGTTTCAACTTATTTACGAAGCAAATGCGGCGTTTAAATTTCAATGCGCGTTAATATATCAATTTTTAAATAAATTATCACGCACATCTTGAAGATTATCGAAAAATTTTTTTGCTGTTCTTCTACATATGCATGCTTAATCATGTAACTTATTGGCATAAATGTACCCTATGAAATCCAACTGACACTCATCGGTTGAAGCTGACGCTCACTCAATTGAATTTGTCAAATTGCTACGAAATGTTTTTCCGTATAACCGCAAGTACCTTGCAAGACACCTTAATTATTATACCGGCCTTCGCTGATTCCAAATTTTGTCGAAAAACCGAACAATATTTTGGTCTTTGACTCGACCTCGTCGTATCGTATCGTCGTAATTTTTCGCGTTTTTTGAGTAGAGATTTGCCAAGTCAACATCATATCAATTACCGCAAAAGTTATCACGTGTCTCCACAATTTTTATAGATAAAGTCGAAAGGGCTGGTGGTACCCCTTGAAACAATTTTTGCCATTTTCTTTTTTTTTTTTTTTTTTTTTTTTCAATTTTTGAAGCAACGACACGCGGCCGCCGCTTTTTCCTTTTTTACATTATAGTTTTTAATTGATATTTTGCTGTTCTTCGCTTGGCGCATACTTCACATAACTTATTCGCATAATGCGCTCTATCTCAATTAATCAATTAGAGGCCTCATGTCTTATATATATATGAATTCAGGGCTATTTATAGAGCTATACAAGAAATCGGCCTATTTTTACTGTATAGAACTATACATATTATGAAATTTAGCAATATCTCCAAGACGCCTCATGGTTTGTATAGCATAATACATGTATCAATTTTTTTACAAAGACAACAATAATCACTATATGGTATACATATTACTTATTCGAAAATTAATGAAAATTGTTAATTGTGAGAAATTTTACTATACTCAAGGCTTTATCAATATTTTCTTTATTTTACAAAAATTTTTCAAATCCCCTTTCCTTTCCATGATAACTTATTACAAAAAATAATTATGAAATAGTTATAAATACAATATATATACTTGTGCGCACATGGTATGTATACATATACATGTATGGAGACTATTTATGTGTGTAATATATAGTGCACTGATTCACTAGACTGAAATGGGGGTGATGTATAAATGACAGGGATTTGAATAATATGGAACAAAGTATAAGGCACCGCGGGACATGAAATAAATCTGTGCGAAATAGAAGCTTTTGGAACTGATGAGAGTTATTCAACGCAGGTGCGAGAAAAAAAAAGAACATTGAACAAAAAATCCAGTAGATGCAGATGTATTGGATAATATTTGCGTTAAAAAAAAGCATGCAACAACTCAATTCGCATATCGTATAATGTTGATGATAAGCACGGGCGGCGTATAAAGAGAGAATAAACGCGCAGTGTAGAGCCGTGCTCATCTCTGTGTATAGAGTATTCGCCGTGGTGTCTCTGCGATGGCAAGCAGGCCGAGCCCTCCAAAAATATACCTCAAGTCTACTTATTCTTACTCCCCTCCTCTTTTATGTATACTCTCTGCTCGCAACTCGCAGCCTGTGCTTTTGGTATACGCGCACATATACGCATGCGGCGCGGCGAGGAGGGTTTCGGCGGCGGCGGCGGCGGGAAGACCACTGTACTCGCCGTCTATTTTTAGCCTCGTCGTCGTCTTTTCGTTATTGCCTCGGCGGCTCTACTGCGGGCCCCGCCGCCCCGATCCACCGCCGCTCAACAAACACGCCAACCGACTGACGGATATAGAGACAAAAACCGCATGCACACGCAACAACCAGCCCCCACATATTATTATTATTATTATACATTTATTTATTCTTCCTGATGATGCTTTTCCCGCCTCATCACATCAATTTCCAAACTTTTTCTTTTTTTTCTTTTCTTCTCTTTTCACTTTACATACTATGCAGAGTACATATACTATACTTGACATATTTTCAAACTCTTCCTATTTTTTTTTTAACTTACATATTATACTAGCGAAATAACATAATGGAGGAGCCAATAACACTTATTCTTGATGCACATTCCATTATACTCGTCGAATAATGGAATGAAAATGTATATTTTCATCATCGAATGACATAATAATGGATTTAATAAAAATGTATATATATGCGTATAGAACGATATAAGAGCTCACATGACGATACTACAATATACTGTATACGTATTTATTTCTTCACTATTTCATAAAATAGACGCACGTATATGGTATGAAATAATGCATAATACTGACCAGAAAGAATGGCTAGACCGAAGAGCTCACAATCTCGCATCCCCTGTTGACCAAGGAGCACGCATGTCTGCGCATAAACTTCTTTCACCCTCGACTTGGCCTGAAACATTATTTCAAACGCTTCAATATACGCACAATAAAATAACCCACCTTATTGTTACATACAAATAACGCCGCAAAATATAGCGCAAGGAATTTATTGGAATTTTTTTATTTTATAAAATAATACACAAGATTTTGTATCAGCGCGCAGTTATTATTATATACATACATTGCATATGATACGAACTTGATAATAATAGTTGATGATGATAATAATGATAATGAAATGATAAAAAAAATACCTCGACGACAAAGTAGAGAGGATCACCGGGAAGGGCGTGTACGGCGAGATATCGGCTGGCGGACACCAGAGGTTGAAGGCAAGACCGCGCTGCCGTGACACCGCTACCACGCATGCTGCATGCTTCATTTCGTCGCCGCTACGCCCTGCGTCGATCGTTATTCTCACTGAAAATCATCAAATTACAAATATACAATTAAATATCAATATCCTCATGGTGGCCATCGCACGAAATACACGCGCTGATATACTTATTATGTATAGTGTATACGCACATATACTGCACCTCGAGAGCATTGCTCGTGCGCAAACGGTAAATGCGAATAAGGTATATACTGAAGAATAAATCAATGAAAATGGTCATCATCGCTCCGCGTATACTCGATGTCGAATTAAATATATTATGTACTACATAATACATATTATATGTACAATAATTAGACGCAATAAATTCATATTGAGTTTTACGCCCATTATTATATATATATATTTTAATACACGCACACTGTACGCGAATAATCGTATCACAGTATTTTACTTTTCACACATCAGAGTCTCTCGAATGTTTAAGAAAATCATCATATCTATCTATATTAAATAAGACATGAGGCCTCTGATCGATTCATCGGACTAGAGCGTGTATTATGCGGAGCGCGCATTGACTTTTGGCTAATCTCTATACTCATTAGAAAAACAATTTGACGTGCGTCAACATATTTTTCATGAGTCCATGAGACCCAGTGTGACTCGATCACCAAATTTTTTGAAATCTTTATTTTTCGATTTTAAGAGCCTATTCGATCGGACATTTCCCGTAAATCACGAAAATGATAATTATTCGGGGCGAAATCCAAGAATTCATATTGAATGAGCCAAAAAAGCTGACTTTTGGATTAGTTTTATCAGCTATTTTTCAATATGAATTCTTGGATTACGCCCCCGTATATAAGTAATATTTTTGTTATCTGCAAGAATAAATTTTGCCATAAAATATTCTGTTTTAAAAAAGACATGAAACTCATAATCAAGTTATACAGTGCATTAAACGAAATACGCTTAGAATAATTGTAAAATAACATCAATTCAAACATGTTGAAACGGAAAAAGCGGCCGCGCAGCGGCTGCGTTGCTGCTCGTTACATAAAATCTATGTATATACATATATTGTATATATGCACGGAATGTATAGTATACATATAGCACGGAACATTTTTGAGTAATATATTATACATATGTACCTGCTGCTTATGCGCTGTATACCCATAGACACGTAGAACTATATATAACTATATATACGACAACAAGCTTTTGCCATGTGTTTACTATATATTATGTATTTGCTGTACAGCCACACCCCCCTTCTCCCCGCGATTATATGCATGTTTATTTATTAACCATATAGTAAACACATGTTTTATGAATTTCGCACTTATTCTACATTATATACAATATAATAATAAACGCGCACCGCATACCGCAGCAGCTGATGATGCGGAGAATAAAGCAGATGGTAAAGATGCGCGCACAGGACATGGGAGACATATGAAAAGCAGGCATCAGATCGGCCAGCACAGCACTCGATATACTATACCAGTTTCTACGTCTATGCGCCTGTATACCTGAGCCCAAGCCTCTTTCCCCTCTCGTCTTATTCCAGCATATACTATACTCCATATTATACCTGAATTCTTTTCTCGAAAGCAGCCAAATAATTCACCTCTACTTCTTCTCATCCCTCATGCTTCAACCCGCATATTATTCTTTCGACTTTATTATACATATAGTATATATATATACAATCCTTGGCTCCTCTCTATTTCAACATATACTGTATATGCTGTATACTATATATATATATATATATATATGTATACCATCCTGTATATGCGGTATAATGCAAAATATGAGAAACAGAATCATCTTGTGCAGTGCGCGATGAGTCGATCGCGATCGGTTATTGTTCCAACAGCAGCAGAGAAGAGTATACGCACCAAATGCTGATGATGCGCGTACGCATTTTATTAGTGAAAATTAAATAACGCAACATTTATACAATATTCATATCATTTTGCATATTGTATACACCCCGTGTACGCTATACTGTGAATTTACCGAGAAAGCGAAGCTCGAGGTGAATAATCGTTTACTCATCTCATCAGCGCACGAATAAGCGCCTTGTTGCTGCGTCTGACTTTTTGGGCAAATACTTACGTATATTAGTCGAGGATAGCCCAAAAAATGACTAATTTTATTTTTTCGCGGACACACGCTTTATTTAATATCTTCGAAATGATAATAAAGGATGCCACACCAAATTTTACGCACTTGAAATCATTTTTTTTGAGATGGCCATTTCATATTTTTTATTTGCCACTTAAATAACATTGGAAAAAAATGTTTTTCTGTAAAAATTTTGTAGCTCGATAACGAATGTACATATAATAAAAGCATATATCGGAGCGCGAATATAAAGCATGATATACGGGGGGGGGGGCGACCGCCTTTCGGATCTCAAACTTATTTTGATAAATAATCATTTTCTTCACTGTAAATAATAATAATAATAATAATAATAATAATAATAATAATAATAATAATAATAATGCGGGACGCAGCATTCGGGATCATTAAATTCTGATGCTGATGCTTATTCTTTAAACTAATAAGGGGCATGACGAGATAAATACGTGCGATAAATCCCATCAATAAGGCGACAATAAGTTCCATCGGCATAATCGCGCAGTAATTGTTATTTATTCACGCGCGTATACAATAATAATGCGAGAGCTCTCGTCATCTCGTGGTGATGGCTCTATACGCATAATACATGCGTATATAAAATATACCCGCATGCCCCCCAGCACATGTATATTATACGTATGCTATATTCCATCAATAAATGCGTATAGAGGTGAAGCATCATCAGCGCAGAGATAGCGGTGCGTGCGTGCGTGCGTGCGCGATGAATAGCGCGCTGCGGAATAAAAGGCATGGGCACACGCGACGTCGGCGGCGGCGGCGGCGGCGCGGTCATGATGAGTCGCTCCAATCGGTGTATCTACGGTATACTACTATATAACGATCGAGTCACACTAAATCTTATCGTTTAGTCTCAATTTGTTCATCGGACGACGCACAAGACAATATATTCTATTGACGAGCGCTCATCGAACAACATATATATACATATTTATTTGTGTATATATATAGACAGATCCGCTACTGCGTGCGCTATTTTTATTAATTTTTTCCAATTATCCATCATGTCGAGTATGCAAAGATGCGAACTGAGTACTTTTGCCAAGAGCTCTGCACTTTCTTTTTTGTTTTTTTTTTCTTTTTCCATAAATGACTCATTGATTTTCACGAGTTTTACTATCTATATATAATACAAGTATAAATATCTCAAGTCCGCGCAATATAATTATAATATACATTAAACATTTTTTAGTTATTGAGATTAACTGAATAAGCCTGTTTCTACATAAAAACATGATGGAAGAAGAAAATAGTACTCTCGAGAGGGCCGATTACATCGTGATCGCTGTGATGCTCGTCATAAGCTCGGCCATTGGTATATATTACCGATTTACCGGGGGACGACAGAAAACTACCGAGGTAACTCGCTTTTGTTTTATTATTATTATTATTATTATTATTTCTACTCGATATATACCATATATATATATATATATATATATATATTATATAATTGGAGAAAGCAGCGGGTTTGGGTTAACAAGTATTTCGTTTTTGTTTGATGTGTGTATGTCATATACGCCGCGACGATGCGAATGCAGGAATACTTTGTGGCAGATCGAGGAATGAGCGTCTCGACGGTGGCGATAGGCCTAATGGCCTCTTATCTCTCGGCTGTGAGTTTGCTCGGTGTTAGCGCCGAAAATTATGTTTACGGCACCCAGTACGTCGTTATTAACTTGTCTTACGGCCTCGCGACGCCTTTTGTCGCTTATCTCTATCTGCCGGTATTTTTCAATCTCGGAGCGACGAGCGCATTCGAGGTAAATTACCTTTCTTTCTTATATTTATATATTTATCGTATATTCAAATTCTTATTATATAGTGCGACTGGGGGTTAGTATATAGTATACATTTATGTAACATACAGGACGTACAATAATAATATATATATATAAAGGTTATACTTGTATATATTATTTATCAGTATCTTGAGAGACGTTTTGGAAATGAAACACGGATGATCGTGAGCCTCGCTTTTCTGTTGCAACTTCTATTGTACACGGGAGTCGTATTGTATGCACCAGCGCTGGCTCTTGAAGCGACAACCGGGGTGAGCACCACCCTCAGCGTACTCATTGTTGGCCTCGTTTGCACCTTTTACTCGAGTATAGGCGGAATCAAGGCTGTTCTTATCACCGATGTCTTTCAATCCTTGTTGATGCTCCTTGCGATTCTCGTCGTTATCGTCACTGCCGCGATAAATGTCGGGGGTCTCGATCAAATTTGGAAGATTGCCGACAAAGGAAAAAGAATTCAATTTGACAGGTATACGCATACTATACAAAATATTATTATTTATTCATCCATCATCATATATTTTATTTTATTTTTTGTTGTACAGACTATAGTATCATGCTGGTCATATAAAATTATGATGATGGAGCGATTGATGAAAATTTTCGATAAATGAAAGAATAGTGAAGAATTTGCTTATTTTATAATGCAAACAATAAATAAATAATAACGCTGTATGTTATTTGGTGTTGTTATTATTATAGTATTTCACCGGATCCGACCGTAAGGCACACTTGGTGGAGTCTAACAGTTGGCGGATTCTTTACTTATCTATCGCTGTACGCAGTAAATCAGGTTCAAGTTCAGAGGATGTTGACCGTCAAGTGAGTGTACGCGCGCATATACGCGGCGCGATTATTAAACTCTTATATACATTTTTTGCTCATGTACTATGCTGGATGGGTGAAAAAAGTTCATTTTTCAAAATCTTATTCTTTCTGCTGCCCTGATGGGCACTTGTACAGATAACTATCACCAAGTATTAGCTCTTTAAATTGATGCGGGAACAACCTCTGCATTTCGATATTTTCGATATTTCATTAGTCTCTTTTGTATGTATATATACTACGGAATAATTCGTATCTCGCTGCGTACATATATCAAACTTGGAGTCATTTAAAAGCCATTTTTTCGTATACACATACTATATGCGTATAGGAAATAGTAGAAGGCTCTACAATCAAGTTATCTTGTCAGTTGAATGTTAAAATTTCAGAAAATATAATGCATTAAAATAACCGATTAACATTGAACTTTAGCTACAAATATCTTCTTAACGCTTCTTATATACTATATCGACCATCAACAAGTATTGGCTATTTAAATTGATGGGGCAACAACCTCCCTCATCAATTTAGAGAGCCAATAATTGGTGAGAATTTTCTAGAGAGCTACATGTGCCTAGAAACAAGATTTTCAATGGTCGAAGAGAATGAAAAAAAGCCACTTTTTTAAACCCACCCTAATATACATATATAGAATTTTATTGATCTCCAAGGAAATTAGAATCTGCTCAAAAAGCGCTCTGGTGGAGTTGGCCGATCGCCTCGGGCATGTCCATGGTTACGTGTTTTTCTGGATTGGCGATATATTCAAGATATTACGAGTGCGATCCGGTACGCTCCGGTCGAATAAAAATGACGGATCAGCTGATGCCGCTCTACGTTACGGACACACTGTCCCGTTATCCCGGGCTTCCAGGGCTCTTTGTCGCTGGCATATTCAGCGCCGGTCTCAGCACCGTCTCAGCCACCTTGAATTCCCTCGCGGCCGTTATCCTCGAGGACTTTATAAAGCCATTTCACCTCGCAAGGTTCAAATAATCATCCCCCTTATTATTATTATTAATATTCACATGCACACATTCTATTTTCCTCTCTTTCCTCTGTGCCATACATGTATGTACATTAGGGCGATGAGCCAAAAAAACTAACCTATCGAATTTATGGCTTTCAAAGGTTATATTTACCGAAAAAAAACAATCTCTGCGCTGGGAAAAAATTTTAGTTCAATTTTAAAAGGTGTCCGTCGGCATTTGAAATGTCCGAATTAAATAACATGTAAAATTTCTTTTTTTTTTTAATATTAAAAATGGATCAACTTTTGAACGGTTTGAGCTAAAAATTCAAGTCTCAGATATTCTTGTAGGGCATAAAATTCTCTTAAAAAAAGTCTTTGGAGTCGAATTTCTAGACTCTCGTAGTTCTTGTGAAAAATAAATTTCGACAAATTTCGATAAATTTCCTTGAAAATAATTTGATATTTTAATTTTTTGACTTCTACCTATAATATTTTGACTTCTAATTAATGTTTTTGCTAATAAATATAATTTATACTTCATTATATTTATAAATTTGCATACATAAAGTGCCTTATATACAACTGCGCATATTGCTGTTTATTTCAGACTTTGATGGCCCGTAAGTATATAATTTACTGAGTCTAGAAATTCGACTCCAAAGACTATATTTTAGAGAATTTTATGCCCTACAAGAATATGGGGGACTTGAATGTTTAACTCACACCGTTCAAAAGTTATTCCATTTTGAAAAAAAAAACAAAAAATTTTTACATGTTATTTAAATGGGAAATTTCATATGCCGAGCGAGACCTTTTAAAATTGAGCTAAAATTTTTTCCCAACGCAGAGATTGTTTTTTTCGGTAAATAGAACCTTTTAGAGCCGCAGCATAAATTCGATAGGTTAGTTTTTTTTGGCTCACCCTAATATGTATATGCAATATATGCATATATGTACTTAAATAATAATAATAATTGTTATTATTTCCATTGCTGGGCTTATTGACGCACTGCGCAGAGGTAAAACAGTGTCGTCGCAGTGCTCCGTTTACACGAGCAAAATTCTGGCGATTTTCATCGGTCTGCTGTGCGTAATGCTGGCGTTTGTTGGGCGTCATCTCGGTGGAGTTTTGCAAGCGGCCCTGACTATTTTTGGAGTTGTCGGAGGCCCCATGTTGGGCCTCTTTACGCTCGGCATGATGAGCCAAAGGGGAAATCAGAAAGGGGCCGTCACCGGTCTTCTAACGAGCATCCTTCTCTTGCTTTGGCTCGGTTTTGGCGGCCCCAAACCGACTCCCCCCGCTCTACACGTCGACATATCCGGCTGTTACTCAACAAACTCCACCAGGTTCCATTTCATTATCAATTTCATTATTATTATTATTATTATTAAATTCATTTATTTATTATTATAATAATTAGTCGGCCATCGATGTAGTATATATATATTGTATAACTGTATATATTGTCATGACAGGGAAATAATCGTGGACAATGACAAGAGCGACTCGTACTTTTATCTGTACCGAATTTCTTACTTGTGGTACTGTCCGTTGGGTTTCCTCCTATGCATTTTCATTGGATTCGCCACGAGTCTCGTTACGAGGCTCATATTCAAAGAGGCCCAAGAGGAGCTCGATCCCAATCTATTTGTGCCTTTCCTCGCCTCAAAAATCATCGCTGCGAGACGAGGAAGATCGTAGAGAGCATCGCCCCCGAGAGCCCACTGAAGCATCAGCTTATTTATGTGCAAGAGCATCAGAATGTCTGAAATAATGATGATAATAAAACTCTCGCAATTGTCAAGTCAATAATTATTATTGATGTTCATTCAGAGCATCATCGTCATCATCATCATCATCAGGATAATCGGCGATGATCACGTTTCACGCTACTGCTGCCGCGCGATGTACATAATATACAATATCACACGCACGTTTCGAAAAAACGTAAAAAAACTCTCAAAGAGTGAGATACCGCATATATGTGTATATAGTATACAGTATCGGGAGAGAGTTTGAATAAAATAAATAACAAAATAAAATGAATAGCGATTATGCGCGGTAAACAAAATAAGTAGAAATAATGTTGGATTTTCTTTCATCTACATGAGAGAGAGAGAGAGAGAGAGAGAGAGATGATTTTTCTCTCGGAGCAGGGACTGGGGCGGTCGCGCGGGTCCTGCACGAGATCCGAGATACGAGCAAAGACCGATGAGAACAAACAACCAGAGAGTGCGTTTCCTTCAAATTAATATTACATTTTTTCCTAGCTCCCTATATAATATACCTCCAACAACAACAACAACAACAATAAATGAACAATACACACGTGTTACGTGCGGCGCTGATGATGCATTCGAAAATACATGTTGTGTCCTTTCCGCCATTTATTGGCGCTCTGATGATAATGCTGCTGCTGCTGCTGCTGCTGCTGCTGCTGCTTCCTATAAATATATGAATAAGGGTGGTCCAAAAAAAATGGCTAATTTTATTTTCGCGGATACACGTTTAATATCTTTTAGAGGTACCAATTTTCAATCTTTCATTTCCCATCTAAATAAAATTGGAAAAAATTTTATTTTCGTTCGAAATTTTGTAACTCAATAATGGAGTAATTCACACGTATGCACTTACATATTTTTGTAGAAAATTGAATGCTCTACAAGAAAGGTGTCACTTGTAATTTTTCGATAAATCGACTCCTTCAAAAGTTATATTCAAGAGTAAAGAAGAAATTGCGTAAAAATTCGCTTTTACATGCGCAAGTCTTTATATAATTCATATAATTTAAATATTTCAACCAATTATAATACAGCGAACGAATGCGTATACTGATAATTTTGCATTCGTGTATTATATATATGAAAAATAATAACTCATCTCAACATTCGTCTATTTAATAAAATTATGGTATTGTACGTGATAGTATTGCTATAGAGCCTTTTTTTAGTAAAAAAAGGTCAAAATGTTCTCAAGTTATAGAATGAATGAATTACATGATTTTGTACGATTTGAAATATTTTACAAAAATAGTCCAATAATATTTTACAGGATTATATAGATTTATACTTGAAAGATGAATTTTTACACAATTTCAGCTTTAATTTTGAATAACTTTTGAACAAGCCATTTTATCGAAATATTACATGAAAAACACCTTTTTGATAGAGCGTTAAATATTGGAAAACAATATCTAAGGGCATAAGCCTATTAGGCCTATTAAGTTACTTCGTTATTAAGCTACAAAATTTCGAATGAAAAAACATTTTTTTCCAATGTGTTATTTAAGTGGCAAATCTAAAAATCTAAAAATCATTTTTTTAATCTTTCCGAAGATATTAAATAAGCGTGTGTCCGTCCGCGAAATAATAAAATTAGACATTTTTTATGGAGCACCCTAGGATCTACTAAATATACATGCAATGTACATATATATCTCATGTTTTATCAATAATGCACCCTCTGCTGAAAATAAGCCGAGTGGCACCAGTAGCAGCAGCAGCTCTCATATCGTCCAATAATGCGTATAGGATACAATTTCACGATGCGAAGCGATGAGAGCCCCCCGCTCGGTCGCGAGTCTCTCATGTCGATGGAATCTTATTATTATTATATACACATTTTATTATTATATATATATATATATATATGTACACATACACAAAGTATAGAGAGCGAGGCAGCAGGCACTGTGCAGCCCCCCCTCCTGCTCTCTTGCCGTTCGATTCCTCGCATTTTATTGCATATGTATATATATGCACAGGCACATACGCGCGCGCTCACACTAAATAATACAAACACACACGTGTAAGCTCGCGCGCGCTCGAGCGGGGAAGGGGATAGGGGGAAGGGGGCATATGCGCGAGAGCCAAGGAATGCGGGCGTCCTTCGTTCGCTCTTTCAGAGACAGAGAGAGAGAGAGAGAGAGAGAGAGAGAGAGAGAGAGCGCACAAACGCCTCAACGCACACTATGTGTATAGCTATATGCCTATATAGCTATATATACATATACAATAAAGAGCGCGAGACTGCTCTCTCTCTCTCTCTCTCTCTCTTTTCGGATACGCACGCATACGTGTAGGTTTCTATAT